>JZKD02S1672786.1:498583-509236 GCA_000966675.3 Picea glauca
CCTTTTGGACCTTATGATGAACTTATTATACTGAAGCTATATGGGATACAATTTACTCTTTGGATTTTGTCCTTTTGTAGATTGTGCAATGTTAATTTTGTTTATCATATAATTTTTGAATATGAAACTTTATTTGTATTGAACTAGCTTTAGACTATTCTACATATAATTTTTCATGTTATGTTTTCATTTATATGGTTCATTATTATAAGGTTTCTTTAATATATGTGGTTGATCATCTATTCAAGTATTTTGAGTTTACATCTGATACTAGATAGTTGGTAACACCATTTACTGAGGATTGTAATTTCTTTCATTTTCAATTATTTGGACATTCTAAAGTCACATGATATATAATCATTTGTCTTTCTATCATTATAAACTCATTTCAAAATATAAATGACTTCTTTGAGTTTCTTCAAGAAGTATTATGCTTGCCTTTGTCATATGTTTACACTTGAAACAGGTTCATAGGAGCTCATACAAATACAAAGAGATGAATTTAGCATAACACTACCGATCAATGAGAGGTTAGTTAGTGTATTATTTATTTAATTTGTTAATTTGTCAATAAATAGTGATTGCATCATCTAAACGTTAAATACTTTGTCTACTTTCATTATATCATTACAATCTTATTCATTCTTTGTTTACTAGTTTGATATTTAGAGTATTAGAATAGGTTTGTTTATACTTAATCTTGTTTAGATACATTATCGTAAACGATTACTTTCATAGGGCTTTTCTCAAACCTTGTAAACTGTATATAACCATTGTACATTAACACTCTTAGTTAAGATTTTGTAATTAAGGTGTTGATTGTTAGAATTGTATCTTTAGTTAGTTCACATCCTTTAGTTGTTTTTAGGATCCTAGTTAGCTAATGGAGCCATAAAACCCATCAGGGTAGATCATACCAAACAACCTGGGTTAAATAGACAACCCCGGTCTGAATCTATCCTTCCCATTGATGTTGTTTCACAAACGCCTGTCAACAACATGGTAACATGACAACAATTCTTTCACTGTCTCTCTGTTCTGCTATTGTTCTTCTGTCATGAGTTCAAATTCTGTATCCTTAATGAATATCACCCCTCTTATTTGTTTAAGTGTTGCATATATGTTGGGATTCTCATGTCAAATGAGAAAGTGACTGTAAAGTTTTGTTGTAGTATTGTCCAACTCGTAGTTCCTCTGCGCAGTTCCTGGTTTGTATACCAGTTTATTGGGATTCCCTCTAATGTGTGTACAAAATGATGAGGCCATTCTTCTAGGGGTTTCATCTTCCACAACACTCTGCACTTCTCCAAGCATTCTTCTAGTGCCCCCTATCCATCATATTTTTGTTGTTGGTTGCTTCTTTGTTATGTACCAAACCTTATGCGCAGTAACCATTTACATTGGTGCCAGTCCTTGATTGTTTCTTTCTGTCTGCCCCACCATCTTGCAAGTGTAGCCTTAAGTGTGATGTCGAGAACTAACAATCTCTGAATGTTTGATAATTTGTCTTCATATATCATTAGGAATTTTTCCAAGTCATTGATTCCATGGAAAATTGGAGGTTCTCTAACTTCTGTCCCAACCCATCTTACTACATGGTCTATCCGGGCACATCTTCTGGTTGAGACCTCATGTAGGTGTTGCTGCCAATTCTCCAAAACTGTGTCTGAGTCGGAAGCACATGATGTGATACTTCTACTGCTAAGTACACCATCAACAGTTGGATTGGTGTAATATTAGGTGCGTACGGTGGTTTGGTACAACTGGTTAATTTCTTCCAGGTCTAAACATGTTGGTTCCACAAATATTTCGGCTTATAATGGGTCTAGAAGTGCGATAACCCTGTATTCGCCTTACTCAAATTTAATCTTCCTAGTATTTAGGTTCATTATCGCTTGATTATCAAATGCCCAATCCAATCCTAGTAGTGTTGGATATGGTGTTGTGCCATCCACGATTTCGGTCACTTCAAAGTCTGCCTTAGTGCACACTCCATCCAGATCTATTGTCACTCCTTTTAGCCTCCCTATTGGTAGAACTCTGTGTTAGTTTCCTAGCTTTAGTTGGAATGGTGAGTAGCCTAAGGTAGGTTCTTCCATGCATTTCCATGTCTTTTTGGGAAATCTCATTCACTTCATATCCTAGATCTAATATTACATCACCCATGTTAAAATCTTCGATGTTGGCATTCAATCTAAACTCTTTGTTGGTTCTCCTTCTGGCATGGAGGTGATTGACTATCCTCTGTTCTAAATTCCGCTCAAATTTTTTGGTACATATATCTAACAGATTCTGTAATACTATAACAGATGAAGGATCCTTAAATAATTGAATTCATGATTGTAGGAAAGTTTTAATACAACTTACTTGGTGTCTCGGGTGGACTTCACTGGTATGGTCCAATGCAGATGAAATTTCATACATTGGGACGTCTTGGGTATGTTGTGCAGTAGATGTAGATGCCACATTCTTATTAAGAAATTCTTGTCTGGCCTTCTTAAAGGTCTCCTTCTCCTTTTCTGCATCAAATCACTTGGGTGGCTTGGTATTTTTCTTAATACACTAGTGTTGTACTGGTTCCTATTTAGCCTCATCATCTCCTATTTTTTCACCTCCGCCTGTCACTATGTTGATGTCATTTCCATCTTCTCTAGATTCTGTAGAGATCCACTATACGTTCTGATTGTTCTGATTTCGTTTCTCTTGTATCTTCCCCAAAAGTGTGGTGCAATCCTATGTATCATGATCTGGTGCGTGACAATACATGCATTTCATCCATGGTAGAGGGAATTCTCTTACATAGTTCCCTGGCTGTTGGAAGTTATGGAACACTACTGGAACTCTTCCATGTCCAAATCCTTCTCTACCTCGTCCTCCCCCTCTATACCCGACGTGATCTCCATTCAGCATATTGTATTGTGGTACCTGATTATATTGCGCATGGTTATATTGGGGCTATGCAATGTTATACTATGTTTGTATCTTGTTGTACTATTGCGGAACAATATTATATGGTGGTGGTGCCTGATTAAACTGAGGTGCAACTTGATCTTTCATCATTTCGACTTGCACCCTATATGTGTCTGGCGTCCTTTCCCTCATCAGATCCATGGTCTTGCAATCTTTGTCATCATGACCTACTAATTTGTAAAAGTTGCAATATGATCTCTTTCAGTCTGTCTGGTATTTCTGCATCATAGGACAATGATATGGATCATGCCCGTGCATCTTTCAAATTTCACACCAGGTTCCTCCTATCGGTAATGGATTCAACATCCCTGTTTCCATGGTGCCCTTCTGTTCTACATGTGGTACATGAGACAAATTTTCACTTGTCCTTGCCCTTATTTTGATTGAGTTGGAAGGTAAGATTCTTCAAATCCTCCTTCAACTCCTCTATAGCTGGATCTATCTTGTGGTATTGATTCTCCTCCATTTTCAAGGTTTCCTGTAGAGCCTTTTCTTGAGATTGGAATTTTTGTTGTCTGAGTGGGTATTTCAGGTGTGGTAACAAAACATTCACAAAAAAATTCCTATGATGCATGTCAGTCATGGCATACCTCAATTTTCTTTTCATACGTTTAAATCATTGGTCAATTTCCTAGATAGATTCTTCTGGTTTCTGTCGGATTTCTATCATCTCATTCATGTATTGATCCTCTAAGATTGGCTGCTAGAACTCATTAATCAGTAATTTATTAATGTCTGTCAGTGTCCTTGTCATCCCAGGTGCACTATTTATTTCTAGACTCATGTACCAGTCTAGTGCATGGTTTCTTAGTGTGATGGATAGATGCGCAAGTTTATTATCTTCATCACTGATATGTTTGCTTCCCAGATATTTGCACAAATGAACAAGTGTTTCTCAAGGTCTTCTATTGCCTCTCCTCGAAATTCTGGTAACCAAATGGTGGGATCATGTCCTACCATCTTGAATGTTGAAATGCTACCTCTGCATGGTGTAGACAATTGACTAATTCTCCCTAAACTAGCTCCCCTAGTTTTTGTACCTTATGTAGATGTACTTCCTACTATCTTCCTTCTCCCAAGATTCAGTTGTCTAAACGGTGGTGTTCTTTATGGTGTGTTAGTCACACATGGGTTTATGGGTTCCACACTAACATTAATATGGATAGTATTGCTTCCTTTTATTCCCACTCTTAGAGATCTGATCTTCCTCTCATATGTCGCATGTAGGATTTCCTCAATCTTCTCCACAGCCTGAAGATCCTTTACCTCCTCTTCATCACTTGCCAAGCCTTCCCTCGTGGTTATGGCTCTCTTCTTTTTCTTCACCTTGTATTGGTAGGGTACTCCAATACACATATTTCCAGTTGTCGCCATGATTCGCTTGATCCAGTCGTCATCCATCATGATTGGGTCCAAGGATTCTTCCTCATTTCCTTTATCCACTTCTCCTTCCATTTCTCCTTTTCCTATCAATGCTTCCCCCCTTCCCCCATGCACGCAGGGAAGTTTAATTGTCTGATTCCATTTTCATTACACCTGTATTATAGAGAAATATCTTAATAGAAGTATACAATGATCGAATATACCTTCCTCAAGTCTCACATAGAAACTCTTTCTCTGCTGCATTGTATAACTTCATGGTATCTACCGCAAATTCTATTATAAATCCTGCTACAATATTGTTGAGCCAAAAATATATTGTGCGGTTGAATTTTTTATTCACTTGTTGTAGCTACTCAATCTGAACTAGGGTCCACTCTAACTGTTAGATCTGATTCGTTGCATGGTTATCCTTCAACCTCAATATCTACTCCTACAATAAGTGTGGAAAATCATAGAAAAATACTTCATGCAGATCATTAAACACATACTTCTCAAGATATTTGCACGGTTTTACTCTAGGGTTTCTATTATCTTTCTATGCAAACTCTAGATCCTATGTCTTCAACTAGCTTTTGATCTCTACTTTTGTGGGATTCCATGGTCTCAACATCCCCTTCTAGCGGTGCATTCTTCTCACCTTCTTGTCGTTCGATTCAATATACTTTGTATCTTCCTTCCGCGAATATTACCCTCTTTTAATGGATCTTCAACAGATCCCATCTACTCAATCCTATACTGTTCCAACTGACAACATAACCATTTGTTGGTTTCTTTATCTGATCTATACCTTTAACATAATTGACCTAGGTTCAGGTCTACTAGGGTTCCAACAAATCCTCTAAAACTATCGAACCTCCTGGTAAACCAGAAGGCAACGAAGTACACAGAGTGCATTATGCAGTCTCACCCGAGATAGTCTTAATGGGTGACTCTAATGCCCAAGTGATTGCAGTACATGATTAAGTGGGGATCTGTTAGTTGCGCACTGAGAGTTATAACTAGTTATTAAAGCAATATTTTGTCATTCATCGATCTTAGTTATTATGTTGTTCCTTTTGCATGCATGCAAATCAAGAGATCTAACTAATTCATCAAATTATTCATATAATATTTAACCATTAACATCAAAGATATAAACAATGATAATTCCACACAACACACAATTTACCGTGGTTCACCCCCTCTTGGGCTACGTCCACAAAGATTTGGCTCTAAGTCTCTTGTATTATGGTTCTTTCATGCATGGCGTCGTGCACACTACAAATACATTCATACATTCACAAACCAAATTCCACAACCTCTATGAGGCTGACTATATCACACCAAGATCCCCAACCTGCGATCTAACCCTTAAGGTCTAGTCACTTTTCCCTCCCATAGCTCAACATCTTACAAAAAAGTATCAGATCATATTTTTGTTACAGACCTGTTACTCTATCTCATGCAAGTAACTCATAAAAACCATCAAAGACACTTAGCCTCCCCTAGACCTCCTAGGTGTCTATTTATATCTATTCTTGGCTCATCAATCATTACATTCTCTTACCAAAACCCCAACCTAATTAGGTCTTCTTGCATGCTGGCCTTGCGTTATTTTCTCCTTTGCATGCATGCTTTCATCCTCTACCTTTTCTGCCAATTGTCTTTCTTTCCCTTCTTCTTGCATGCATGCCTCGCATGCGTTTTTTCCAACTATCTCGCCTCCATGTCACACATTTTCCCCAAAATGGGCTTGTGCCCAAAATTTATGCAGAGGTCATCAAAGGTTCTATAAATAAGGAAGAATGCAAGCCCATAAAGAATAACATTCTGAAATCACATAAGACTCAAGAAGAAGACTACATAAGAGATGGACATCAAAGAAGACCCTCCACATTCATAAAACAAAGAAGCCTCACTCATAATGAAGGAGTCAATAGAAAATAAGATAGTGATCAATAAAAGAATGAGTTTAGAAGGATTACAACACAAAAAATATAATCTACTCCTAGGTATCAAATTTTGTTTTTATGGTTATTGTTTTTATTGTACTAAATTTTGACATAAAGTTGTAGACTTCAGAGATTATGGAATAAATACTTAGGAAAGAAGTGCTTATGCAGCTTCTAGCAATATTGAATGTTACAAATGACACAACTATGGTAATATAGCTCGGAATTGTAGAAGTGTGACAGTGCCATCCATGAAGAAAGAAACATATATCAGAAAAACTAAGATTTGGAAAAGAAAAGAACAAGAATAAAAACAAGTGAAAGAAGAACAGATTCCAGAAATTACAAGACTTGTCATAGTACGAGAAAGACAGGGAAAGCCAAGGTTTCAAGAATCATATTGTTAGAATCCACAATAGAGAAATATCATAATGAAGAGCGGGTAAAGGAACAACATGTGCATGAAATCACACTTCCAAGATATGTAGTAGTACAAGATCATGAAAAATACACAAGAAAGAAGGAAGATGATTAACCCACTGATGAAGAGGAAGATGACTTTTCATCATAGAATGTTTACTTCTAATCCATCCAGCTTGGAGACTCCAAACATTTTGAATATTGAACAGGGGAAGTCTAGGCAACAACTCTACATATCATAGATTTATCTTTCGAGCAACTTGCAGAGTTAGAGAAGACAAATACAAATCAGTCAGATAGAAAAAGTACAAAATGGTAGATTGATTTATTCAGAAGTAGTGATACCATGCAGGTGTCAGGGAAAAGTGCAAAAAATATCAGTTAGAAGTTATAGAGGTAGAAGTTTATTATTGTATTCAAGAAGAGATATCTTCAATACAGATTGTTCCAAACATGCAAAGTTTGGTTTGCAGTTAGAGAAGATCTATGGACACATTCGATATGTGATGATCAGTTGAAGTCATGAAGACTTCATGATAATATAGTCAGATGGGTCAACATTGTGGATAGTTGAGTAGCAAATTCATGGACACTATGAACATATATGGATTTGTAAGAACACTTAGTAGGTTTGCATATATATATGACAGTGGATGCGATCATGGGTTCAAATATTGATTCAGAGACAAATTCAGAGAAAGGTGGATGATTTTGATAATGAAATATTTGAATTCTTTAACTTTGAATGCTTTTTATATATGTCAGTGATTTACATGAGGAAACACCAATGTAAATAAGATATAGAAGAGAAGAAGGTACATGAAGCCTTACATTTGATCTACACCACATATTGCAGAGAAGTTAAGGGAAGACAAATGGTCAAAGAAGAGATGAGAAGAGTGAAGACAGGGAGAGTAGTCCATGAGTGAGTTACCCTTTCTCAAAGGGGGAGAGATAGAGTAAGCATAGGCATGAAAATGAAGAGAAGAAACATAGGCATTTAGATAGGGAGAGAATCCCAAAGGATAGTCTATATAGGGGGAGCAACCCCAAGGAGAGGTTATTCAGGGGGAGTAGCCCCAAAGGGAGATACCCTTTTCCATTGATTTCAAAGGGGGAGACATAGAAACATTGATGAGGAGCGATGATCACAAGGGGAGCATGAGCATGTGTGTTTCCATGTCTAAGTGTTTTCATCAATGTCGGTGTTTCCATCAATGGAAATGATCTAGATTTTCTGAGAAGAACAAAATGACTACAGATTATTAACAAATGCTTAACATCGAATAACAATGATGCAGTAAAATTGGTTTTCTATTCAATAAGGAAATAAGATGAAACTGTAAAATGCAGTGGAAAACAAGCTTGCTAGAATGGTGGTGGCTTATCTCTGAGAAGAGATGTGACGGTTGCGCTCATTCACAAGAAGATGGTTACAATGAGGCTCTGAAGGCCTTTTACAATAAACAAGAATGTCAAAAACCTTAGACATCCAAAAACCTAACCCTAGGAGATGAAGTACCAAAATTCATCTGGGCCCCATTTGGGTAAGTCAGTACATTAACTTCTCGAGGTCATAACGTTTTCATACGATCTTCATTTGATGCGCTCAATACCTTGTTAGAAAGATATACCTGAGGACTACAACTTTGATGTGAGAAACATCCTAGGAAATTCCATGTTGCTCCATCGTTTTCCCAAAAAATGTTGTTTGAACCCAAAGTTAAGGAACCCAAAGTTGATCAAGGAATATGTACATGAAGGACAGTGTAATTGCAGGTAAGACTATCATAGATGAATAGTACACGCCATGTTGTTTCTGGTGATATGTGGTACATCACATGGTTCCTCACGGTTAGTGAGATACAACCTTGTGAAGTTGGACGACCCCTATGAGTAATCTAGAAGCCCCTAGAAGGTCAACAAGAAGCCAATTATTCTAGAAGATCATAGAAAGTCATCAAGAAGATTCCTAGTCAAAGTGGTTCTAAAAAGAAATTAACTAAAAATAAATTTGTTGCAACAAGAAGTTATTTAAGGGAAAATAATTTATGATTTGACTAATTAAGGAAAAGTTAGTTGCAACAAGAGAGTGGGTTATCACTAGAAGATCGAAAAGGGGTAAAACAGCTACAAGGAAGCTTCTAGATGAAGGAACTTGGAAAGTATAAATAAGATATCAAAAGACTCCCTTTAAGACCTATTTATTACATTGAATATATTATGAAGTGATTTTGACAGATATTATTGACATCGAGGAGTTACAGGAAGTGTTGGATTACTGAGAGAGGAGGTGAATCAATAATAGAGAAATTCAATCCTTTTTCACCATAAAATGAAAGTGTTATATCAATGTAGCGTTATCATCCAATAGTTGCAGAGTAAATAAACAATGAAAAAATGAGAAATCACACACATACACAGTACACCAGTGTTTTACGAGGAAACCCAAAGCAAGATAAAACCACAAAATGATTTTTCTTATATGTCTTTAATAATTACATTCATTGGAAGCACCAACTTCCTTTGTTTTCCAGCTGCAACTAGAAGGAGGCTCCAACCCCCTAGTTTCTCGGGCTACAACTTGAGGGAAGATCCAACTCCCCAATTCTCTGGATACAACCAAAAGGAGGCTACAACCCCCTATGTTCTCCGGCTACAACCAAAAGGTGGCTACAACCACCTGTCCTTGCCCCATCCAACCACCCTAATGTATAAGTAGAATGATGGAACCACTGTCACACTATCACTATGAGATATACTGTTGTAAACCTGCACCAAACGACCTGTACCAATAACATGAACCATGCATCAACCATGAATCAACTTGTAATTAACTTGTATCATAAACAAGTGCATCAACCATGCACCAAACTGTACCATAAACAAGTGCATCAACCATGCACCAACCTATAACAAACAACTTGTAATCAACATGTACCATAAACAAGTGCACAAACCATGCACCAACCCGTACCATCAATGAGTGCATCAACCATGTACAATATGTACCAATCATGCATCAACTACACATCAACTATGACTCATCAAGATGTACCAACATCATCAACTATAAACCTCATGTATGTGCCAACTCATCAACTACTTGTCTCAACCATGTACCCAACATGTACCTCAACCAAAATCCCTAATCAATTTCATAATCCAAATCTGATCTGATCACATATACCTCAAACACTATACCACAAGTTTGTACCTCAAACCATGTGCTAGAACCTCACTGTTATACAACCTCTATCTGTACCAATAACTTGAACAACATACCTCAACCAAAAGCCCTCAAACATGAACCAAAATTAGTCTTCAATAGATCTACCTTAGATCAACTCTATAGCAAGCCATAAACTCCCAAGATGACATCCTACATATTTACAAGGAAAACCCTCAACTTGATTCATAAATTCAACACTACACATATGATAACCATACCTTTTTTCTTCTTGTAGTGCTCTATTGTCGCAGTTTTGTTGCTGTGATTTTTCTGCCACACTTTTTCTATTGCGGTTTTTCTGCCGCACATTTCCTGTTGCGATTTTTCTACCGCACTTTTTCTACTGCAATTTTCCTGCCACACTTTTCGTTCCACACTTTTTCTACCGCAATTTTCCTATCACACTTTTTTTGTCGCAATTTTCATGCACACTTTTCCTGTCACATTTTTCATGCGCACTTTTCCTGCCGCACTTTTCCTATCACACTTTTTCTGTCGCACTTTTCCTACCATACTTTTTCTGCTGCATTTTTCTCTATCAATAATACCTACCCAAATAACCTTTCACAAAAATATATATTCAAGTGTGATATGAATGAGAGACCCTTGCCTCTTATTTATACTTTTATGTAGCTTCATCAAGGGGTTACCTTCTAACCATCTTAACCCACTTTCCTTATTTTAGGGCTAACCCACTTCTAACCACTTGTCCACTTA
>JZKD02S1672786.1:509286-523234 GCA_000966675.3 Picea glauca
GTACACTCATCACTTCACTTTATTATTTACCTTCTAAAATATCTTAAACCACTTTGACTACTTTGATCTTTTGGGGCTTCTAGATGACTCATGAGGGTTCTCCAACTTCACATGGCCATAACTATCTAACCGTGAGGAGTTATGTGGCGTTCCACATACCACTGAAAATGGCATGACATGTACTATCCATATAGAATAGTCTTACCTACAAATATATCAAAAATCATACCATTATACATGAAACAAACTTGGGTCCATTGCCCAAACATTTGTGCTACCAGAATTCACTACCAGACTTACTTCAAGGGTTGGCATCAATGAAAACCAACCCAATTAATACATAAGAAGATCACATTTGCGAGTTATAGGAAAGAAGGACACATCTATGAGTTACAAGAAGGAAGGTTGGATCCCTAAGTTATAGGAAGGAAGAGTGCATCAGTGAATTACAAGAAGGAAGGGCACAACAGTGAGTTACAAAAAGGAAGAGTGCATCTGTTAGTTACAAGAAGGAAGAGAGCATCCATGAATTACAGGAAGTAAGAGCGCATCCACGAGTTACAAGAAGGAAGGGCATATTCAAGAGTTACATGCAGGAATGGCATGTACATCTATGAGTTACAATAAATAAGGGAACACACATCCACAAGTTATAGGAAGTAAGATTCGCGGATCTGTTAAGGAAAACTGAAGATCAGAAGATCAACTCCATCATTTAAGTTACAAATGTAAATTGTATGTTAGTTTATGTGTTACGAGTTTGAATTTTGGTGATATTGAGGAGCATCCTTGTGACATGAATCTGTGAGGTTTGGTATATGTCCTCTTAGATGTATTGTATATGTTGTAGAGTATGATTTGAGGAAAATTTTTTGACGTACATTACTGGGGCACACCTAGGTTATATTGGTATATCTTATGGTGCATTGTTAGAGTAATGTTTTGGTGTTTTTGGTATATGATATATGAGATTAGATCTAGTTTTGTTTGATGCACATCCATGTGATGGTTGTGAGTTATTGTGAGTAGCTTCGGTTGATGCACATATTGGTGATATTGTGCATATGGTTGAGAACTGTCTTGGTGATTAGATCTGGTTTGGTTAATGATATTGATGAATAGTTACAGGTTGATGATGATTTACGTGTTGATGAACAGGTACAGGCTGATGAAAGTTACAAGTTGATGAATAGTTACAGGTTGATGATAGTTACAGGTTGATGAATAGTTACATGTTGATGATTAGTTATGGGTTGAGCCACCCAAGAAGGTTGGAAAGGAAGATGAATCAAGTGATGAGGAGTATATTCTTATCGCAGCCATTATAGGAACTATCACTCATGGAAGTGAAATTTGGTTGATGGACAGTGGTTCTTCCAAGCACATAACAGGTTATAAAGAGTCCTTATCTAACCTTACTCATAAGGATTCACTGCACAAGGTGAAATTGAGAGATGACTATCAATATCCGATCAAAGTAGGAGAAGCCTCCTACAAGTTAGACTTAGGAAATCCAATGAAGATGAAGGAAGTTCTCTATGTTCCTAGATTAAAGAAGAACCTTCTCTCGATTTTAGCATTGGACGAGAAGGGTTACAAAGTTGCATTTGTTGATGGAAAAGTTCTTATGTGGCTTAGAGGGAATACTTTTGATGATGTTGTGGTGATTGGAGTTCAATAGGGAGGAATCTAAAAATTGAAAGGGTAATCATATTCAACATTAATTCATGAAACTGTGAATCCCAGTGAATTATGGCATTGGATATTTTCTCACCTACATTACAAGTCTCTACTGATTGTGAGGAAGATGGTGATGGGATTACCAGAGATCCAAGAAAAAACAAATGGCATGTGAAAAGGCTACATAGAAGGAAATAACATGAATCACTCCTTTCCCCGTAGCGATATCATAGACAAACAAGTATTGGACATCGTGCACTCAGATGTGTGTGTACCAATGTCAACAAATGCAATAAGTGGGTATGTATATTATGTTTCTTTTATTGATGATTAGTCACGTAAAACTTGGATCTATTTGTTGAAGGAAAAGAATGAAGTGTTTGAAAAATTCAAAGAATTTAAGGCACTGGTAGAAAACCTGACATAGCGGAAGATAAATACCTTGCGATCAGATAATGGAGGAGAATTCACTTCATAGGAATTCAAATAATATTGCAAGGAAGTCAGAATTAAGAGGAATCTTTCTACTCCCTACAATCCTCAACAGAATGGAGTAGCAGAAAGGAATAATTGAACGATCATGGAAGAAATGAAGGCTATGATCCATGATCAAGATCTACCTATGCATATGTGGGAAGAAGTATCAAAGAATACGGTGTACATGCAGAACACAATTCCACACAAAGTACTTGAAAAAAAGACACCAGAGGATATTTTTTCAGGAGACAAGTTGGAAGTCATCCATCTAAGGATACTCGGCTACCCCGTATTTGTGCATGTCCTCAAGGAAAAGAGGACAAAATTGGATCCATCTGGAAAGAATGGCATATGTGTTGGTTACAGTGACACATCGAAGGCATACATGATATATATTCATGGTCACCAGAAAGATAATATTAGACGAGATGTCATCGTTGATGAGAGTGCATCTTTCAATAAATCAAAACAGGATTGTGCAAAAGAGGAGAATGAGGAGGAGAATGAAGTTACTAGAGTTCCATAGGTAGAAACAATTGAACTAGAGGAAGTCATTTATGAGGATAATGACATGGTAGAACCTCAGAGGCCAATGGAGATGACTTATCATAAGATAAGACCATATTGGGCACAATAGCTCATCAAATATGCAGAAAGAGATGGTGCCCCAGAAAATTATCTTAGAAAAAGTAAGAAGTCGAAATCATATTCCAACTATGTGGCATGTTTTTGTGATATCATGGATGCAGAACCATCTAGTTATTGAGAGGTCATTGAAAATAGGGTATGGAAGGATGCCATGAGGGAGTAATATTAGTCCATAGTAAAGAATGATTTATGGGATGTGGTCCCCAGACCGAAGGAGAAATAAGTAGTAAGTTCAAAATGGATCTACAAAATGAAACATGTAGTTGATGGCAGTATTGAAAAGTATAACGATATATTTATGGCTTGAGGATTCTCTTAGAAGGAGGGCATTGACTATGAGGAAACATTTTCTCCCATGGAGAGATATACCTTGATCAGGACTATACTTTCATTGTCCATAGTAATGAAATGGAAGGTGCATCAGATGGATATGAAGACAACCTTCTTGAATGGTGAAATAAAAGAGGAAGTCTATGTCGAGAAGCCACAAGGGTTTGAGGTACATGATAGGGAGACACATGTGTGCAGATTGAAGAAGGATTTATATGGATTAAACAAGGCACCCAGAGCATGGTACGGAATGATTGACAATTTTCTAACAAGATTAGGATTTACAAAGAGCAGTGCAGATTCTAACCTTTACTTTAAGGTTGTGGATGATGGTCCTGTAATAATACGGTTGTATGTGGATGATATGTTTCTAACAGGTGTGGAAAATATTGTTGGCCCTTGACCAAGTTTTGGGATTTTCTTGGTCATGTTGACCTATTTTGGGACTTTGACAGCCTGTCAAAGGAGGAGCTCAAGACGAAGCGGAGATCACGAGATCTCAACCCCCTTTTGGGCCTCGTTTTGGGTTTTTGGGAATATGTAACAGGTATGGGATGTCGACCCATGGGTTTACCCATTCTTAGGCTATTTTGTAATGTATAAATAAGTAGATAAGTGATGTAAGAAAGAGACCTAGTAGGCTGGTGAGCTAAGTGCTAGATCTATGTGATCTAAGGATTGTAAGTGATTTGTGCATGACTGTAAGAAGCTTGCAGAGCTGAGTGCAAGTGGTTGTGACAAATTGTGAAGGTATTAGTGTTGTAACGCAAGGAATAAGGATCTAGCGATCTACGCAGATCTTATGTCCGGTGCGGAGTAAGGGTTTTAAGGCTCTGTGCTTGTAATCGATTGACTGAAAATAATAAAGAAGAAGAGTTGGTGGACATAGCCCCAAGGTGGGGGTGAACCACGTAAACACTGTGTTGTCTCGCTTGGTGCTTGTGTGAATGTGTTGATGTCTTCCTTTGCTTAGTTCTTTATGATTATTAAATAAATCTTCTTATGCTCAATGCTAATGATGTGTAGAATGCTAGATTTGATATACATGAAAATGCTCAGTGCTTGATCAGCTAGATATGACCTATTTATGGATGCTAAGTTCTTAATGCAGTATATTAGTGTGGATATTGTGAAGCCCTGTTTTACTAGTGAAGTGGTTATTGATTTTACATTGTGGAACTGATGTGATGAGTTCTATATTAAGCTATATAATCACAGATATGTGTCCCAATTAAGGTTGCAGACACTTGAGTCCTACAACCACCCCTACCTCTACCTCAGGTGAGACTTCATATTCTTCGCAGGTGTTGCCAAAAGGGTCGGTAGTTAGGGTTTTGTTGGTGCGTTGTTGTAGCGTTGAACCCTGGGTCTACCCCTGACCCAAAAAATGGTTCAGTTGTCGGGACTTGAAACTATGATTGCTTGGAACTGAAGAAAAGAGAAAGATCTGTGTGTAGAAGTTTTGTGCGAAAATCTGACTTGAAACTGTGAAATCTCTATGTGTAGATATGTTTCCCTAGTGCGTAGTGTTATACTAATCTGTGAGCATTGTGATAAAGAAAAGAGGTTGGATTTGAAATAAAGAAGCCCGATCTGAAGAAAGGAGGTTGGATTTGAAGAAAAGAAGCTAGATCTAAAAGCTTTGTTCTCTAAGAAAGGTAAAAGTGAGAATTTTTTATTAAAAAGAGGTAAGATCTGTAAGCTCTAAGCTTTGATAAAGGTAAAGAATAGTGAAAATTTCTACATCTGAAAGCTTTTTTCTTTGTAAAAGTAAGATAAGTGATTTTTTTTTCTTTTGTTTCTAGAGTATGGATCTAGGAATGTTTGATAGATTCTATCCTAGCTTAAAAACTAGGGCACTAATAGATAAGATAATATTTGTTATGAATAGATCTGATAAGAATAATAAAACATATGTTATACCTATGCATAGAAAGAATGTTTGGACTAACAAATGGATGTAGGATCCTAGAAAGAATTTGTTGCAGATTAAATCCTATGATCCTAACGTGTAGTACGGGAGAAGATGGGGATCATTTAGAAGAAAGAGAGGATTAACCCTCTGTTATAGTTGCAGAAGACCAGGACATCTTGCTAAGGAATTCCCTAGGATAAGACCTAGTTGTCTTTGTTGTAGGGATATGGACCATGAAGTGTTGGATTGCCCTACAATGATCACTAAGCTTGAAGGAATGAATCTGAATCAAGAGACCCCTAAGGCAGATCCAGAAAAGGAAAAACCTCAGAAAGAATCCAAAAAAATATTACTACAAATGAGAGAAACCCTAAACGACCACTGACATGTCAGATTATCAGAGGTTTTCAAAGAAAACGAATGCATTGAATCAAGAATAGGGGACTTCGACATTGATTGTGTTCTTTATGAAGAAACAAAAGTGAATATTATGCCATAAAGAACTTGGGAAGCTATAGGGAATCCTTCTATGATCCCTTCATTAGGAGGAATAGGACTATTCAGAGGAAAGCTGATAAATTTATGTGGAAATATCGCTCAGATACCTATGATCGTCAATGGAACTTTGACAAAGGAAGATTTTGAGATTATTAAATTTATTGAAGACAACGCCCCATTTAATATGTTACTAGGGAAACCTTGGATTGAAAGAGATCAAGCCAGATGAAAGGAAGAAGAAGAAGCCTTGGTGCAGAAGAAACAAGAGTTAAAATATTTCATGACCAAAAGGATCTCTCAATTTCTTAAAGAACAGAAGAGAAGATCAAATCTATTTGACCCTAGAGAATCCGATGTCGAAGCTGGAAGACCACTAGAATACCCATAGAAGACTAAAGTACTCATTCCAGATAAAGAAGAGGTGTTACCCCTGGAAGAGTCTCGACACCGCGCAGTGACTATGTTAAATGAAGATAAGAATCAGAATGGAAAAAGACACATCAAGTCAAAGCTCACTGGAAAGAAGGCTAGAAATCTAAGCAAGAAGAGGGCTAATATTGAAAAACTACAGAACGTTCCAGAGGGAACTGTACAGAAAGAAAATTTGCAAAATTGGAGCTTCGTCAAGATATCAGAACAACGACATAGGGAACTTTGCCATGACAAAGGAATATAGCCATTGGGGCCGATACCACTTGACTTCCATTCCGAATGAATATAAAAGAAATAAGGGTTCATCATCATACCATTGGGCTGCACCATAACGGATCGAACAGGATTTAGTGGAGGCTCATACCCATTGTAATAACACTGTTGTCGAGTTACCTATTTATCACGTCGCTCCATGCACAGAGAACACTTTTTCTAACTGAGAATTTGAAACCCACAGACTGAACGAATTGCATGCAGTGATCATTGCACCCTTGATACTACTCCAGTATAGTGTCTAAGTCCATCGTGACCCCAATAATTTTAATTATGAGCACGTATGTCCGATGAACTCACCGCAGTTGAAGAATTAGTGAAAGAATTTCTCCTCGACTTGATGATAGAGAGAGTCATGTCAGAGAGAGGAGTGTCTACAGGTGTACAAGAATCTTCGACGAGAGGACTGTAGGCCTCTCTGTCCACTGCTCGGGCCGTTCCATCCTGACCCACCAATGAGAAGCGAACTAAGCACAAAGATGATATCATGAATGCCAAGATGATTCTGAGAATTTTACCTGCTTATCTACCACCTCTAAGCAGCGCCATCAATAGTGACAGTGTGCCTCAAGACTTTGAATATGATTTGGTCATTGCGTACCTTCTGAAAGAGGTGCGCGTAGTTCATACTGACCAGGATAAGCTCATCGCATTGAAGTTTAGTGACTTCAACCTCGATGACAGGAAGTTTTACAGTATGCTCTCCCCTCATAATTATTTGACGAGGACAAAAGGAAAGAACTCAAAGGTTATCACTCAGTCATGGACCTAGAACCTCGCACAGTCCACCCTACTAAATGTTATGAATATTCTGCACTTCGGATGACACCAGGAGGTGAACACATGCATCAAGTTGTTGCTATCCTTCTACCATGGCGGATATTTATGGTTGAACCATTGCATTACAATAGATCTGACATTGATCAATCGGATCACAGGGCTAAGCATGCAAGGCCCCGACCCACAAGATTTCTACCTCGGAAAAACCGCGGATCACGCTCTTGCCCAGAATATAAAAGATACTGATGTAGATGTAGAGAAGGGAACATGAGGCTACAAGGTATCCTCTATCCAGAGTAGCGCAGTGCGCCTCACTTGTCAACTGATCGCAGGGAAATTAGTTCGAAACAACCGACCCACCAAAGTGAATGGATTTGTAGTCGACCTCGCAGGGAAGTGCACGGAGGGCCTACATATGAATTGTGAGAAGTACCTTGTAAACCAATTATAACTAGACTACATAGAAGTGCAAGACCAAGGGTATGAGTTCAACTTCAGTTGGATTCTCATCCTAATTGTGTTCATCGCATGGGAGCTTCTGGAAGGTGCGACCTTCCCGGACATGAGCCCTTTGAACCACTAGCCACGAAGTTTAGTACGTTGTGGTACTCCAACGACATGAACAAGAAGTGGAAATAAAATGGTGTCTTCCACACTTATTACAACCAACTAAAGATCGCAATCTAGTCTATGCCTCGTATAACCCCAAACACACTCCACAGGTTCATGCCATTGATGAAATTTAGCGTGGACCGCCACTTCATTTATATCACAGCGCACGTTGATGAGCATAAAAAACACGTACAGTCATACTACAAACTGACAGAGGAAGACTTAGAAGAAATTACTAAGGAGTGGTCGGCGGACATTCTCATCCCAGTAGACCCCGCGAAGTTATCTAATGTTGATAACCCAGAAGCAGTGCACGATACACCTGGACCAAGCAGGACAAAGAAACATGAGGACGTCCAAGATGTCCACAGTACCTCAGAAAAGACTCCTTCTATCTCACCTGAGAAAGGAGGTGATGGTGGAGAGATATATCGCACCGTAGTTGAACAGAAGAAAGGCGATATCACACCACCTAGAGATGAGGAGGATCCCTCCAAGAAAAGAAAGGTTTCCCCACCGAAACCTACATCCCGGAAGAAAGTGAAGGAAACCAGGACTAAATTTGAGACCACCTTAACCTCAGATGACTTCGACTTCATCGTCAAAGCACTAAATGATGCTTTGTTGGAGATAGTAGAGAAGAAGGAAGCTAAGAAGGAGGAGGTGTTCAGTCAGATCAAGGTTGAACTTCAAGAAGTGAAGCAAGCACTACAGTCCAACCGCGCAATTTCTACCGCACCTCTATCAACTGGAACACCAGAAATGGGAGACGAGCCAACTCAACTCCACCGGATCGTGAATACAGTTGAATCTCACCTTCGATGAGCATAGGAGGAGACAGTTCAAGCCACCCAGGCTTTGGCACAAGCACAGAGAGATCTGTTAGAGCAGTGCAATAATTCAAAATGAGAAAAGATTTCTCTACAAGAGAAGTTCGACGAAGAAAAATCCCAGATGCATAAGGAAAAGGAACAATTGCTTGCAGAGAAACTCAAAGTACAGGAGATGGTCCATAGATCACTTCTCTCTATGACAATCATTTAATTAAAGGATGAATAACGAGTTCCACAACAGGTGGCACAACTCAAAGATGTAATCCAACAACTCCAACAATGCATAGCAGACTTGGAGCTCTGCACTGTGCCCAATACCCTACAATATGTACGAGACCAAAGGGAGGAAACTGCCTATGGAATAGTTGATAGATTAAAATAGCTTGCCTTGGAGTGAAAGAATCTAAGTAACCAAAGCACTCAAACATATGAAAACCTCACTGAGAACCCAATGTTACAGACGCTGGAGTCGCAGCTCCAGAAAGTGAAGCAACACGCAGATACACTACAGGTGCAGCTGAAGGCCCTCTCAACTGTAGACAGAATGAAGAGGTCTCATGAACAACACACATCTCAGCAGCAGATCCATATGCTTCAAATAAAAGTGATGGAAGTCACTCAACGAATCCAACCGATGCAAGATAAGGCATGCCTGTTGTTTACATAGATCGAGAACCAAGGAGCAGAGCTAGAACAACTGGTCATCACAGCAGAACAACACCTAGAAGGGACAATAAATGACACAGTTATCTAGGAGTTCACTGAACAAGAGGCCACAACAAAGAAACAATTCGAAGAAGCTCGGGCCAAGCTCGAGGTGTTCGAGGCAAAACTGCTCAAACCAAAGTGACTCGGGACAAGTCACAGGTGAGTGTTGGGGGCATGTTGTCCCTTGACCAAGTTTTGGGAGTTTCTTGGTCATGTTGACCTATTTTGGGACTTCGACAACCTGTCGAAGGAGGAGCGCAAGACGAAGTGGAGATCACGGGATCTCGGCCCCCTTTTAGGCCTCTTTTTGGGTTTTGGGGAATATGTAATGGGTATGGGATGTCGGCCCATGGGTTTACCCATGCTTAAGGCCTTTTGTAATGTATAAATAAGTAGCTAAGTGATGTAAGAAAGAGACCTAGTAGGCTGGTGAGCTAAGTGCTAGATCTATGTGATCGAAGGATTGTAAGTGCTTTGTGCATGACTGTAAGAAGCTTGAAGATCTGAGTGCAAGTGGTTGTGACAGATTATGAAGGGCTTAGTGTTGTAATGCAAGGAAGAAGGATCTAGCGAGTTGTGTTGATCTTTTATCCGGTGTAGAGTAAGGGTTTTAAGGCTCTATGCTTGTAACCGATTGACTGAAGATAATAAAGAATAAGAGTTGGTGTATATAGCCCCAGGGTGGGGGTGAACCACGTAAACATTGTGTTGTCTCACTCGGTGCTTGTCTGAATGTGTTGATGTCTTCCTTTTCTTAGTGCTTTATGATGATTAGATAAATTTTCTTATGCTCGGTGCTAATGATGTGTAGAATGCTATATTTTTTATACATGAAAATGCTCAGTGATTGATCAGCTAGATCTGACCTATTTATTGATGCTAAGTGCTTAGTGCAGTAGATTAGTGTAGATACTGCGAAGCCCTGTTTTACCAGTGAAGTGGTTATTGATTGTACATTGTGGAACTGATGTGTTTAGTGCTCTATTAAGCTATATAATCATAGATCTGTGTCCTAACTAAGGTTGCAGACACTTGAGTCCTACAACCACCCCTACCTCTACCTCAGGTGAGACTTCATCTTCTTCATAGGTGTTTTCAAAAGGGTCGATAGTTAGGGTTTTGTTGGTGCATTATTGTAGCGTTGAACCTTAGGTATGCCACTGTCCCAACAAATATCATCTTAGAGTGTAAGAGATTGGTTGTTGAGTTTGAGATGAAAGATATTGGGATGATGCATTAATTTTTTAGTCTCAAGGTATGGCACAGACATGATGAGATCTTTATGAATCAAGGGAATTATGCAGTGGAAATCTTGAAGAGGTTTGGGATGTTGGATTACAAGGAAATGGGTACACCTATGGTATCAAATATGAAGTTGTTTTAGGATACGACTTCAGAGACTGTGGATGTTACTTTATATAGAAAAATGGTGGGTTCATTGATGTGCTTGATGAACACAAGACTTGATATATGTTTTCTTGTTAACACCCTGAGTCAATATATGGGGCATCCCAGGAAGGTTCATTTGGTCACAACAAAACATGTGATGAGGTACCTTAAGGGTACATTGGATTATGGTCTCAAGTATGTGACAGAGCATGAGTTTGGGTTATATGTATATTCAGACTCATATTAGGTTGACAATATTCATGATCAGAAGAGCACTTCGGCATATTGCTTTAGTCTAGGCTCCAATATGGTTTCATGGAGCAGCAGGAAGCGGTCATGTGTGGCACTCAGTAAGGCTGAGGATGAATACGTGGAAGAATGTGCAACATGTAGAGAAGTAATGTGTCTTTGGAAGCTGTTGTCTAGGTTATTTAGTCTCAAACTGGAGGCAATCTACATTTGGTGTGACAACCATAGTTGCATGAAGTTGTCAGAGAATTTGGTGCTCCATGACAGGTCGAAGCATATCGAGATCAAATATCACTATATCATGGATATGGTTTAGAGGGGAGCATTGAGGTCGCAGTACGGGACTACCGAGGAGTAGATTGCAAACATGTTGACCAAGCCACTATTGAGGATGAAGTTTGAGCACTTCAGGGATAAGATTTGTGTGGTCCCTCTTCAGAGGGAGTGACAAGGTATAGATGCATTGTAGGTTAGTGGATGTCCTAGGGACATGTTGTAGCTATTTGAGATCTACCCATATGCCTTGGATACATTGGCTTTGAAATAACAAGGGTGCACATGATGAGGTACAAATGCATTGAGGGGTAGTGGATTTCATGGTGACATATTGAAGCTATTTTAGAGCTACCCATGGGCCTTGGATGCATTGGTTTTGAAGTCATGTTGTACTATGGATATCCGATGATGTATAGATTCATATGTTCAATAGTCAATGGTCATGATATTGTGTGGCAACAAAGAATACCTTCATAGTTAAGAGAGAGTGTTGATATTTTGATGTAACTACGAAAGATATTCTTTTGTATTTATAGTGGTCAAACCTCGAGAAGTTTTTTGTAATATTATTGTATAAATTGGCTCAAATTAAATTATTATTTTATTTTTATCCTTATTGTAAAAGTTAAAAAAATAACCCTCTTAGGGTTGCGTATTTTCGTGAGTCAATTATGTGTATAAATATAGGTCGAGTTCCTTTCATTTGTACACACACACAACTTTCCTTCTCTTGTGTATTTGGAGCATGGAAAGGAAGGTCTAGCACATGAGGTCTTTGTTTCTTGGTATTTGGTATCTTTGTCTTGGTCTATTTGTGGAGAGCTATAATGTGAAATTGTACTGGTTGAAGGAATCTATACTAAAGAATTAGTTGTTGGGTTTTTTCCCCACGAGGGTTTCCTAGGATATATCTTGTGTTATGTGATTGTTTATCTTTCAGGGATCCTATTTCATGCAATTGTTAATGAAAATTAAAGAAGATAACTATAACTTCTAAAATTCTAACATTATTTAATAAAATATTTGTTATAATTTGGATGGTGTTCATGTTGGACACACCTACCACACTAAGAGGGGGGGTGAATGAGTGTGGGTCTCTTTTTCCCAAAAGATTCCCTCTTTACAAAAACTCCTTAGTTAACATTTATCATTTATTCATTACCCATTGTTGTCATTTATAACCAGTTAGATGAGAACATATATCAACAACATATGTCAGCAATATATCATCATCAATTCATTACTACAAGGAACACAAAGAACACAAGATGTAAGTACAATTTTTATTTTTATTATGGACAACAATCCAGGGTTTATCAAAAAAATTTGAATAGAGTACAACTCTACAAGAGCACCATCTCTATAATGCAAGACTCAACTTACACCCTCAGCACCAATTGAGATGAGGAAACAATCCTCAACAGATATCAATATGTCAACATGTACGCAACCTATCAGTAGTGCATCCCATGTGTATGCATGCCCTGGCTCACTACAACCCATGTATGCACACGACCGATGTATACAACAACCTATGTATACCTTCTGAGTTGTTAGGGTTTGTCCTTCAAGATCAACTCAGTTTCTCTGCAATCAATATATCATTCTCTTCTGTCTCTAACTATCCAATCTGACCACTAGCCAGTCACAACACATCCAAGCTCTCCAATATCTTTCTCATGCTCCACAACAAATCAATATGAATGTTATATCAATCATGTATAAACAACTAGTATACCATAGAAACCATGTCACCACTAAATCACAAGAGTACTAATCACTCCATCAACCAAATCAACCAAACTGAACCACATCATAGAATCCATACCAAGAATGCTCTAAGAATTCACAACACATCAAACAATAGTATCCATCAAGACAATAATGTAACCATACCAGTGTCTCAGTTATAGATATGCGGCCATAGAATGCAGATCTGGAACCTGCCTCATCATCCAAGAGCTTGGCACCATCTCAAACACAAGTTTTCACCATTCTGTCCACTATACGCTCCCTGTCCTCATACATTCTACGTACATACTCACCCTATGCACAGGAAGCCCGTGTATACCTCAATGTATACACACCCTATACACATACAACCCATGTATGCATCATAAACTAGGGTTTCTGAAGCTCCGAGATTTTTTTCGTCAAGATCTCCGATATTGCTGAAACTTTGATGCATCCATGAGATCCTCCTCTCACTCTGTTCCTCGGATTATATTTTCAATCATGCTCAATATATCCACACCAATAATATTCTCTCACAAGTAGCTCACCATCAATACTCCAAAATATATTCACAGGAAGCTCTCCATTGATCCACGCAAAGGATTCTCACCAGATGTTTTTTTCACAAGAGATCCTAAATTCTTGCTTATACTTTCATCTTCTAGGTAACTTAACCCATTTTTAGTTTACTTAACCCATTTCTAGGTCACTTAACCTATTTTCCATATTTTAGGGTTAACCACTTTCCATGAATAGAAAGTTCTCCAATACTTTATCATTTAAATAATCCACCTTGACTTTGTCACTTTACTTTATTATTTAAATAATCCATCTTTATTTTGTCACTATACTTTATCATTTAAATAATGATTTCTTCTTTTCAATCACTTTGACTTCTTTGACCTTGGGGGCTTCAAGCCTTCATATGGGGGTCCTCCAACTTCATAAGGTCATAACTCTCAAACCATGAGAAGTTATGTGACATTCCACATACCACCTGAAATGGCATGACAAGCACTATCCATATAGGATAGTTTCACCAACAATTTCATTGATCTTCATCTCATTATTCCACATACAAGCATGGGTCCTCCAACCATTCTTCTAGGATAAC
>JZKD02S1672786.1:620301-634857 GCA_000966675.3 Picea glauca
AAATTGATGAGGGATTTTGGTTGAGGTACATGTTGGGTACATGGTTGAGACAAGTAGTTGATGAGTTGGCACATACATGGGGTGTATAGTTGATGATGTTGGTACATCTTGATGATTCATATTTTATGAGTATTTGATCCATGATTGGTACATATTTGGTGCATGGTTGATGCACTCATTGATTGTATAGGCTGAGGTACAGGTTGGTGCATGGTTGATGCATTTTTTTATGGTACAGGTTGATTACATGTTATTGTGGTAGGTTATTTATACAGGTTTGGTGCATGGTTGATGCATTTGTTTATGGTATAGGTTGATGTATGGTACATGTTGGAATAGGTTATTGGTACAGGTTGTTACAAGTTGATTACAAGTTGATTGGTATAGGTTTACAGAAGTATATCTCACAATGATAGTGTGACAGTGGTTCATGTTGATGATTGTAGCTATGTGAGACATTCTCTATCTTACAAACTTGAGAGATGTTTATCATTGTAGCTATGTGAGACATTCTCTAGCTTACAAACCTAAGAGAAAGCCCATGAGAGGGGTGTTTGGTTCCTATATGAGACAGAGATAGAATGTAGAGATGACCTCCTCCTTACAGAGAGTTGAGAAGAAATCTATATGATTATCCTGTGTAATGCAGTGAGAAAGGAGATCTGTAGAGTTGGACATGCTTGTTGCTGAGCACAAGGTGAACATGTGAAATCCCAAAGTTTTGGGTGCATTGTCATGAGAAAATAAATGAAGATGATGTATTAGCCTCCTCTAAGTAGAAGAGTTGATGAGAAACTCCAGGTGACTCTCTCGTATAATGCAGTGGGAAAGAAGATCTGTTGAGTCGACGTGTATGTGGACAAGCACAAGTGAACGTGATCCTAGTGGTTGAGCACTGGTGAAGAAGTGGTTCTTTTGTGTAATGCAGTGAGCCAGAGATATGTACATCCTTATGGATGTTCTCCTAGTGGATGATCACTAGTGGGTGTATAATATCCCTTTCTATATTGTTCAAGAGTCAGACATGCCTATAACCCTAATTGTAATGTAAAGGGTATAGGTCGGCCCCACCTTATTGTGACTAGTAATTAATGTAAAAGATAATTAATCTGGTTAATATTAATTGTATTATAAGCTAGTGAGGTCGGCGATGTTGTGCTAATAAACACTTCTATTGATAGGTTCATTTTAGTATAAGTAAAGGTAAATCCCCCATTGAGGAATCATATCTTTTGTGTGAGTTTGGAAATTTCAGCAAATACACCTTCTTGGGAAAATTGTGCACCTCTCTTGGGTGCTAGTATTCTAGGGGTTGATCACTCTCTTGTGTGCTAGGTATTATTGGTGGTGAAGGTATTTCTCTTGAATAAATATAGCAAAGGATTTTGCTGGGTTTTATTCCCTTGTTGAGAAGGGTTTCCCAGGATACCTCTTATGTTCTTGTGCATGGTGTTTTTTATTGTGATATTGGTTGCTGCAACATTATTGATTATGGTTAAGACAAATGAAAAAGTGGAATGAACTACATGATTAACCTAGATTATTTAAAAATCAACATGGTTTCATAGCATAGGTCTTGAAGGACCCATCACACAAAACATATTTCAGCCATCCTCTCTCTCCTCTGTAGAAATGTTACAAGAAAAATCTCTCTATGGATAGGGTAAACCAAAACAGAGGGAAATGACTGCAGAAATCAAATCTATCCCAATAACATGCTATATAAACCAATATGCAAGCGAGATAATAAAGAAGCCTACCTAGTCCAGATGTTCAATGAAGTCCATCGTTGAGCACTTCGACCCAAAGCTATATACCTATGACAAGTTCTCAACAAACAAGAAAAGAAAGCATATAGTGGTAATATAAAAGGTTAGCACATTAGATAGCATAATCCATTAATAAACATGACAAATACACCCATGGAATAATAATTCAATATATTTTCAAGATGTCAATTGGACGAGAAAAGAGTATTTCTATTAATAAATGATCAGTAGAAGTGAAAATGTTACAGACTTTCATGTTAGCACAGTTCGGAACCGAGAAAATAAGTTCCTTCCAGCTAGGCCTCCACCACTTCAATCCTCCACCAAAGGAAATCTCATAAGAGATAAACAATGAGGTTCTCAATCAATAAGGGAATATCTTGGGGGTTCAACACTGTGTTCAGACTTAAAGGAAAAAGGGATGCAGACTCAATATGAAGTAAATAATTCCTCCAGAGTAACTTTTCTCTCAAAGTTGAATTATTTACCCCTCTCCATAGCTCAGAATCAGCCTCTTTATAGCCTTCAAAATGGAACTGAAGGGTCGAGTCAGAACATTTCCAGTAAATGGAAGGCCAAGGATCAGAGATCTCATGTCATGACATGGAAACCCAACATTTAATTTCATTTTATGGCACAAATTTTGATGTATGTGGGTTGTAGTGGAGCAACCTACGTATACGCATGTTGTATAGTGTGAAATATGCGTATATGCGGAAAAATATTAATTTTTGTCTCTAGATTTTATCAATAGGGAAGATAAGTCTGCATAGGGAAATGGAATAAGGCCCTCTATGCAAGATTGCATAGGGTGAGGAAAATATTGCTATAACAAATGCCCCCTAATGTGTGAGGTCAGAGGAGTATCTGTGATGGCTGAAATATATTATAAATAACCCAAAAGTGGAGTGGTAGGGGACCAACTGCTAATAAAATTACACTGCAGATCCATGTGAAAAATATACCAAACAAGTGTCTGTGGCCATGAATAGGAAAATACAAATGCAGTTACATGCCAATAGTTGTCATAGTCACGAACAAGGCCCAGTAGAATCAATCTCAAAACCAATCTGAAGATATCTGTATACCTTGGAGTACAATCTGATCTCCCATGATCACTGAAGTCACATAGGTATTGGTCCAATGAAAAGGAAGCAACATATTAGGAAAGTTGCGGCCACATAGTGATGTCTTCAAGTCTTCTACATAATCCTCCAAGTGCACAAGTCTACATCATGTGAATAAAGGAGTTGAGGTTGAACACAATGAGACATCATTTGATTACTAGTCATTGATGTATACAATTAAAAAATGTGAGATAACCTACCGATAATGAAAGTAGGTATCAAGGCACCGAGTATATTATTACAAGTGTGAATAAAGGAGTTCTTGTTGAACACCTGAATAATCCATCGATCAGGATACATTAATGCATTCCCAATTGTCAATGGTGAGAGATATTGCCACTGATGAATGCAAGCCTCAAGGTACTCATAAGACTCTAGGTCTCGTTTCCAGAATAAATGAGTCGGAGTCGATGGAAGGAGACCCGCTGAAAGGAGATATTTAAGGCGTCTCTCATCGATCAACATAAGGTACAAAGAAGGAGCTTCATCATTTGGTGGAAATCGAACGAAGAACATGTTCATGAACCAATGACCCTGTGCATATTTCACATGTGCCAAGTGCAAGCGGTACATGAAAAAACCCTCTAAATAGAAGCCAATGATGAAAATTGCTAACAAAGGCGAGGAAACCACCAATAAGGCTAATGG
The DNA here is from genome assembly GCA_000966675.3 of Picea glauca. Lineage (NCBI taxonomy): Eukaryota > Viridiplantae > Streptophyta > Pinopsida > Pinales > Pinaceae > Picea > Picea glauca. The sequence continues at coordinate 623,846 of JZKD02S1672786.1, forward strand.
AATACAAGACATTGCATGTATTTCAATGTGTGAATAGATGTATTATCTTCGAACACAAGGGAAACCACCGAGTCAACGATCAATGATGGAATGTCAACTGTTGGGTTCAAGGTTACCTAAAAATGATGCAAGAAGGGATAGGGTGCACGATAGGACTATAATATCATATGATTCTAAGACAAAATGAGGGTATGGATGACATGCAAAGTCAATAGTTCTGAGGAGTGATCGACATAGGTTGATAGACTTCCTTTGAACAAGAGCATGAGATATACAGAGGACTCCGACAACACAAACCTAATGATGAAACCATAAGATGTAGGAGGCACCAATGAAATTATCTATAGGGACTGAAAGAGTAACCAATCAGTAGAGAAGACTCTGTAACGAGCTCAACTTCCTAAGGCCATGCTAATCCAAAAATTATGATGATGAATGGACTCAATAACTTTATGCTTGTTCAAAGGTGACAGGACTAATGCCAACATAAGATAATACTCCCTTCCCACCTGTCTTTTTTTGTTTTTTCATAGAAAAATGAATGTTATGATACAGAGGAGGAAACAAGTGTTGCAAGTAAGAAAAATCGATTCCAGTAGTTGAACATACCTATGTTCAATGCAAGGAAATGAATGCGGGAGATGGACACTTGGGGGAATGTTCCCTCCTAGGTATAGGGTGCCAAATTTCGAAGGATATAAACAAGGCTCTTCTTGGTTGAGGATGCAAAACTGCTAAGGCAAACGGTTTATATTGCAAAGTGAGAACCGGCTATAGGCTCAATACTGCAAGAAAGGGCATGATATGCAATCACAACTTAACACCAAAAAATGTCATTTTTTATGTCTTTTAGTCTACTTTGTGTGAAAAAGTGATAAACTTGTGCCAAATAGACGTATTTTCCAAACCAATTTATGAGTGTGAAAAAGACAAGTTCGCTCGACAATCTTTTCATTTTTTGATAATGAGTTAGAAAATATCTTAACTAAGACTCATGACCTTTCAAGTCCAATTTAACGAGTGTGAAAGGGACAAATCACTCAGAAATATTTTCTCTTTTTAAAGATGAGTTGGAAAAGAGATTAAATTAAACTCCTGTGGGATTCCTCGGGGTATAAGGCCACATGTTTATGAATGATAAAGGAGGCTCAGTATAAAGTCATGTCTGAGCTATGAGGGACTCTCAGTCCTATAGAAAAAACTATGCATGGACACCAAATGTGGTAGGGGATCTAGCTAGGGCACCCTTGTTTGGTAAGTCTCTACCACTTGATAACGACATGACTTATAGTAGATGGAAGGTTGAGTGTCGCAACAAATGAGTTCGTACCTAAGGCCTAAATACTGACAGTTATAGGATAACACAAAAAATGCATAACAGAGTGGATATCTATCATATATGTTGGGTAATCAAAATACCTGCATGTGGTGATGAATGATCGACATAACATTGAAATATGCAAGAATCTTGGCTAAAACTACAAAACCCCACTAAATCCACCTTTGTATTAGTCCATTAGGTGAAAAAATGGATAAAAACTATAGAAAGTGGTTAAAAATAGTTTATAAATAGTAACAAAATAAAAAATTACTATACCATTTTGATTTGTTACCCAATTAGTGAAAATTGAACCAAAATACCTCTAAGATTCAAATGATGATTGCGGGAGCATCAGGAAATGAAATTAGCAACCATATGGATCATGTAAACCTACTTCCCTTCCTCTTCAAATTTAGTGGATTAAATTTTTGAATTAGGTTTCAAATTTTTAGTTATTGAGGGAACAAAATGTGAATTTTGGTGTACGCGGGCTACCCTTAATCAGGTTATGTATATGATGAGGTATATGCCCCTGTGTAAACTACAAGGAGCATATATCAAGCCCTACACATGACTGTAATTGAAGTAGACCACGTACAGGCACACAAACAATATTTTTTAAGGGTTCTAACTAAATTTTTGGTTTGTCCTTGGCAGGATGGTCCTTGAATGGAGAGAAAGAAAGCACGAGGAGGTCGATGTTGTTGTAGATCAACATATGGGAGCCCAAATGGCCTTGAAGTTATGTGGCTTGTATAAATTTTGGTCGCTCAAAGGAATGAGAGCCCAGGTGAGGTTGCTCGAGATGTTTGTGGGTTATTGGGACCATGAGAGTGAAAGCTCCAATCTCGATGTGAAGCCATTGAGAATTGAAGTAGACGGCATTTACTTTTTGACTAGTCTATCATGTTGGGGAGAGGTTGTAAACCTCAAATCACAGGGAGCAGGGAGCAGGATAAAAATAGAGGAGTACATCAACACCCATTGTGTAGCAGGGACTCCTAAGGTAGGGCCTCAGGTCCCTATCCGAGCAATAAACAATCTCAGCCTGAAGATTAATGTCCTTGTATTGACCAGAATCACAAGTTTGGCCTTGTTGCACCAGGCATTGAGGTCGCTCATGTTCTATGCAGTGAAGTGTATGAGACCCACAATATATGACTCGTGTACCTCATTACTAGAAAATATGAAGAGCCAGTTGACAGAGTGCAAACATGGGAGTAAGAGAAATTTTGGGTTTGCCTCTATCTTAAGCAATTTATTTTTCAAGAAGGTTCTAGGTCTGGGACCTAGAGTCGAGATTCTTCCTAGAGGACCTTGCGATCCAACCATTGCACAGTGGACCAAGGTAATGAGGTGATAGAGGGGAGGTAGGGTGTCAACAAACTACAACTAGGATTTCTTCTACTGATGGTAGTGACAGGTCATTTACCTAGATGACTATTCATATGGATGGATAGACTTCCATGGAGATTCGGACATGCCACTACCACTAGGGTCCGCCTACGGTGACATAGGTATGTTAAAAGTTTTTACATATTTCATTTTTTTTTTTTTGTATTTTTGTATAACATAACAAAAATATTTTTGGATGATGCTTAAGTATTAATTAGACACTTGTGTAACGCAGACATGGGTCCGTGATGGCCAGAAGGCTTCCCTCGACATCGACAGAGGAACTGGGGAGATGAGGCGACCGGGAGGAGAAGCTGAGAGGTCCTACAAAATGTGCAGGGAAACCTATCACGTTTGACTCAAAGGATTCCCATGGTTCAAGTAGAGGATCTACCTGAAGCCATGTAGTGACAGGTGGTTTGTGTACACAGGGCATGGGTATGACTCTTTCGACATCTCGCAAATGTCGTGGTTTGTTACCATGACACACATTTGGCGCCACAGGTGTAGATGTCGTGGTATATTGTAGTACCAACTGTATATGTGTATTGAGGGTATTAACCCCAATTTTTTACTATAAACACCATATTGTTTTGAAATATATAAAAAGGGATCTTCAGCTTTACTTATATTTTACAATGTGTACATTTATGAGATGGTTTTCTTTTCTTTAGTTATGTGAAAAATGGCAATCTAAAATGAAATTAGCATAAGCATCAGATACATGATTAGAACTCCTAGGAATATGATAATATGTAATAAAATCAATCTGTTGTTCTAAAAGACGTACCCATAGGAATCGTCGAAGTAAAGTAGGATCACGCATGCGGTAACTTCCATTCAACTGATGTACTACTAACTGGGAGTCCAGGAGAACCTCTAAAAAGAGAATACCATGTGAGATAGCATCACGCAAAAGTTCTATAATGACGCTATATTCGGCCACATTGTTCGTGGATGGCCCTAGGCATACACCACCTAAAGACACCAGTAGACCCTCAGGTGATTAAACCACCCAAGCGACGGAGGCCAAGTTATGTGTATGATGACTAGCTCCATTTGTGAATTCTAGGTAGACTGAAGACTCCGTTGACATATGTCAACCAAGTGAAAACTCAATAAGAACCCCGAAGATGAACAAGAAAGGAAAAAGATATATACACTAAATTACATTAGTATACAAAGAGTTCCACCCAATCCTGGGGCTCAAGTGTAATATCCTTTCAAGTAGAGCCCATTTATGGGCTCGACCAACCTATTCCCTTCATAATATTCTAACTCATAGGCTCCTTTTTCTAGAACACGTTACACGATGTAAGGACCGTGCCACATAGGCTTAAATTTTCCTACCCCCAGTGGTTATTTAGCTTGATCATACAAGAGGACCAAGTCACCCTCGGCGTACAACCAAGGACAAACAAACTTATCACAGTGGACCTTGACACGTCTTTTGTTTTCCTCAATAGTCATGGAGGTGTCTCGATGTTTCTCATCAAGACTCTCTAGGTGTACAAGGCATCGCTCGAGATCAGAAGTGTCAGGTAGGAGCGCGACTGCCAACTTAAGAGAATGGATTTTGCATTCAATAGGTAAAATTGACTCCACACCGTGCACTAACTGAAACAAGGAAAAATTGGTGGCAGTATTGACCAAGGTTCGGTATGCCCAAAGTGTGGGATATAGCATGATGTGCCAGTTGGACTTGCTCTAACTGACAATTTTTTGCAAAATGGTCTTGAGAGACTTTTTGACAACCTCTACTTGTCTGTTTTTTGGGGGGTAATAAGGAGAAGAATGACCATGTCTAAAACCCATATTAGATGCCTATTCTTCCATCATTTCATTCTGAAAGTGACTGCCATGATCAGTGACAATCTCACTCAGGATACCGAAATGATCGATAATTTGATTGAATATGAAGAAGGTTGCAGTATTCCCATCGGATTTAACTATATGCATGGCCTCAAACCACTTAGTAAATTAGTTGATGACCATGATAATGTGCTTATTCCCCCCAGTTGAAGTTGGGTTGCAATCAACGAAGCCCACCCCCCACTTGGTGAAGGGACCAACGGTAATTACTGGGTGAAGAGGGGCTAGATGCGAGCACATTTTTCGAGTGAACACCTAGTAGGGGTGACACTTTTTAACTTCTTCAATACAATGTTTAAATATAGTAGGCCAAAAATAACCGGCTCGCAAAATTTTCTGGGTTGTTGCAAGCCTGGATAGATGACCACCACAAGCCCCTCTGTGGAAATCGTTCAGGAGAGACTCGGCCTCTCCGTGAGCTAAACAATGACACAAGATATTGTCTATTACTCAGCGATACAAAGTTTCACCAACGATAGTATATTTTTTAGCTTGATATCTTACACGTCATCGATCATCTCGTGAGAGATGCTGAGGGAACTTCAACATTTGAAGATAGAGAACAATGTCTCAATACTAGGGGTCAGATGACGAGACAAGAAAAATGTATTCATCCACAAACTAATCAACATGGATAACATCCTCATCTAATCATGGGAAATTAGATATTAACTCCATGAAGACTAGGGATTTCTTGGATTTCGTGGAAGCGAAATTGAGATCAACCTTCTGTAAAATGACAATCCATTTATTGTATTTTCCCCCTATGATACATCTGGTAAGGACGTACTAAAATGGATTGACATTAGCAATCACCATAGTCTTGCAAAGTAATATATAATGACGCAAATGTTGGATTGAGTGAACGAGAGCCAAAGCTATCTTTTCGACGTGAGAGTAGTTAAGTTCAAGACTGACTAAAGTTTGACTAAGATAGTAGACAACGTGCTCATGGAGCTCATCATATTCCTAAACTAGAACCATACCAATTTTATCCTCAGAAACGGTGATATAAATTAAGTAATATCTACTATAGTAAAGAGGCTTCAACAGAGGCACCGATACCAAGGATTTATTCAAAGCATCGAAGGACTCTTGGGATCGCTCATCCCAGATAAAAGGGGTGTCCTTCTTCAAGAGACAGATGAAACCCTTAGTAATAGTGGCATATTCCGCTATAAATTGACGAAGAAAGTTAGATTTCCCCTGTAAACCATGAAGTTTTCTAATCGTGCATGGGGGAGGAAACCAAAATATTTCCTCAACCTTTAGTGGATCTACCATGATCCCTGTCTCATAAACTATAAAACCCAAAATATGACCGGACTTAACGCAAAAGATGCACTTGTGAGGGTTCAACCAAATTCTATAGTAACGACATCTTTCAAAAACAAGTTGAAGGTGAGTAGCATGATCCTCTCTCTTGTGAGAGTGAGCAGCAAGATATTCAAGGTAAGCTTCAACCATGTGCTTAAGATCGTGAAAAGTAAAAGTCATAGCATGTTGGAAGGTTGCTCCAGCGTTTTTAAGGCCAAAAGGAATTTTCTAGTATGAAAAAGTACCCCAAGGACAAATAAATGTGGTCTTGTTTTGATCCTCGGGTTTGATTTGGATTTGATTATACCTTTAAAATATGTCCATAAAATAAAATACATCAATTCTCGCACACTCATCGAGAATCTAATCAATGAAAGGTGTTGGGAATATGTCTTTAGAACATGCCTTGTTCAGGTCACAAAAATACATACATACACAAATGGTTCCTTGATTCTTATCCACATGAACATGGTTGGATACCAATTTAGTCAAGGGAGCCAGGTAGATGAAGCCAACATTAAGTAGCTTCTCCACCTCTTCCTTAATAGAAGGGGCCTTTTGAGGGTTGACAACTCTAATACATTTTCGAACAGGATTAGCATCTGGATAAGTTCTAATCTCATGTTCGACAATACGAGGATCGATTCCTTGCATCTCTTCATATGACCAGGAAAATACATCTCGGAATTCCTTGAAGAGTTCGGTGTAGATCAGGATTTCTTCTTGCGAACAATCCTCATCGATATTTATGTTTTCAACCTTACCAAGGATATGAGAGATGTTGAACGTGACGGTAGGATAAACAGTTGCCACGTTTCCTTCGGAATAAATGTCGTGTGTATCAAGTGGAACTATAGCGTGACCGACTATCTCACTCAAAATAGATTGAAATTTGTCTTGTTCGATTCTTTCAAGATCTGGGAGAAGGTAAGAGCGATGATGCATATCATCCCAAGGTTTTTCGAAACCATTCATGGCTTCGATAATATATTTTTTCGAAGGCAAAGTCCCATTGAGGAAATCATGTGAACAATACAACGAAGTGGCCCACACAGGCTTGAGAACGTGATCTTCATCGTCCGTCGGCAAGGGAACAGGATCGGGATCAACAGAAGAGTCAAGAACAACTTGATATGAAATCTCTGCTATTGATAGTGGAATTTCCATTCCATCATGCAACTGACCTTCACAAAACGAATTTGGGGAAGGTAGGGTCCACAGATCACTAAAATAGGAAGTGCGGAAAGGAATGGACCTCCCTGTCGAGACAGGCCTACTCGGCATGGCATAAACATGATGAATTGATGTCATGAAATCAAAATTACCCATAAGGGAAGAATACATTCTGACACTGATATTCTCAGTTGTCAGTTGAGAATTGTCTATCACAGGGATCGATGGTCCAATAGATTAGTCAGAACTAGAGTACACAAAGGATAACTAGTCGATCGTCATGATATTACCTTCATGAGGGAAAGAAAGGGTACAGAAGACAGACGATATGATGACGACCATAGCATAGGTCCAATTGTGTCCTAGTAACAAGTTATAAGCAAGAAGCGCATCAACTACCTCTACCTCCACCTCTATCGTCTTCCCACCTAACTGGACCGGAAAGATAGGAAGAATACCATGAGGGTGGAAAGAATGATCGTCAAAAGAAGTCAACATGTTCGATGACTTGGAAAGATTTACAGAATCGAGAGCTTTCCAACAGATCAGGGACATCACACACGTAGTATCTCCTTCATCAACAACTGCACGTTTGATGGTATACTTTCAGTACTCCATGTGGATTTGGAAAGACACATGGTAAGGTAAGCAAGGCTTCACATCTGTGACGTCAAACTTGATAACTTTTGAGCCACTAGGTTCTAGAGCTCCTAAAGTAGAGAGTAAGGAATTCCTCTATGAAGGACACATATGGAGTACCTCCAAAGCCAACATCGCACAAGGGGTTTGACCCAAATCCTCAACAACAAAGTAGTTATGAGCGACTCTAGCACTTAGATTATGGGTAGAGCGCTTGAGTACTCCTTTTGGAATATGAGGCGGTGGCTCTGGTTTCTCAATCTATAAAGTCTTCTCTGGAGGAGGAGGAGGACATTCTAGACTAGGAATAGCTTGTGAAGAGCTATAGTCTCGAGATCGAGTGGCTACATTAACTTTTTCATTGACCATATTGATACATAAACGGTCACCATATTGCAACGATGGGTTTTGACTCCCACCAGCCGCATTTTTGGCATTTGAGGAGCTCGAGGCTAGGTGTTGATTATGTGGGAATGGATTTGTCAGCATGGCGGGCAATTGAGATAATAACCTTGTAGATTTTGCAAGTTTTGGGTACAAATGGGTAAGGTGATCATCTATGCAAATCTTACAAGGAAACTTCACCTTACGTATTTATTGTTTTCCCTCTCCATCATTATCATTCGTCTTCTCATTATTTCCATTGCCCTTGGTTGTATTACCATTTTTCCCACCCTTAAGAGTATTACGTCCTTTCTTCTTATTCCCTCCTGGTTTCTGGTTACCATTTGGGTGACCAATGATTGCACAGAATGTACATCTGCCCACTGAGTGGGGTTGGAAGACACAAACGAAGCTGGCCCTCCTGAAAATGGGTTAAGAGACAAATATTTCATATGTCTTGGCACCGAGTCTGCGAACTTTACATTGGTGACAGCTACAATTCCATCGACATGAGGTCTGGGATTTTTTCTAGGGTCGTAAGTTGACCGCGGTGCATCTAGAAGAAGGGGGTATAAGATCCCAGGCTGAGCATATATCAAGTCTAACTGTTGGGCTCTAAAGAGACTGAGCATATATCAAGTCTAACTGTTGGGCTCTAAAGATTGTCTCTTCCTTAGTGGTAACCTCGGAAGTAGCAACGTCCTTCAATATAGGAGCGTGCAAAGACTTAAGGAACCATTCTAAAATAAAGTCCAGGGGTATAAGGTTGTTAATCAACCTCTTTTGTCTACGTCAATCCTGGATATGGTACAAGATATGAGTGGTGGTATCCTGGCGTAAAGTTGGCAACAATTCTAATCCAACATCATAACGAATGGGAAACTGGAATTGGTTAAGGAATACCATCACCAATTGAATAAAAGTCCCATATGCCCCCTTAGGTAGCTCAATATACCATTTCGCAGCAACTACGAATAGGGTGTGTTGAAATAATCTTAATCGAATAGAATCGTCATTAAGGAAATTCGATGAGCACCAAAGGTGAAAGGTAGTGACGTGATCACCAGGATCCTCTCCATTCTTACCCTCGAACTTCAGGATGTCTGAAGGAAGCTTGGTGGGGACAGGGGGCCATGTAGGATCATGACTCATAAGGTCATTCATTAACTTATATAAGTCTGGCATATTAAGCATGTCCAGAAAAGGGAGATGGGATTGCGATATCTGGCCCCAAGCTCCCGGGAAAGATTGTTCTTGAGGAACTGCAGTCCATCCAGGGTTCTGGTAAGCACCATGGCCCTGTCCAGCATTATAAGGCCCTCCTCTAGGCTGATTCATAAAAGGTGGGTTGGGCATCATTCCAACAGGAATGTTTTGTTGAGGGTTATAAAAATTTCCCCTAGTCAAGTTAGATCTAGGTTGGGGGTTGCCCAAAGCATGAAACTGACCTCCTACGGGTGGAAATCTAAAGGATAGAGGTGGATGCACCATGCCAAATGTATTGGTTGGAATATACACCAAGGAGGTAGGGTTGTAGGATGGAACTTGAGCCAAAGCTTGTCTGGGGGGTTGATTATTCCACCCAAAAGTAGGAGGATTGGTCCTAGGGTTAAAAGCAGGAATGCCTCCCATATTAGGAGTCATTTGAGGGATTTGAGATCCACCAAACAAAAAGGGAGTGTAGGGATGTGTACTACCTCCAAGCCAAATGTTAGAATTAGGGCCAACAGCTGGGATGGAGTTCGAAAATTGTGAAGTAAAGTTGGGCATACCATAAGAAAAGGGACTAGAAGCCATAGGGATGGATTGAACATTGTAGCCTAGTGAATGGCCAAGAGACCCAAAGGGGTTTGAGGTGGTAGCTTGAGCATTTTTTATAGGTTGAGCCATAGTAATGATGGGTGCCTCTGGCACTACAACCATTGAGGTTGTAGGAGTCAAAGGGGTGTCATTAAATATCATGGGTGTGGGATTCGAAGGGCTCCCAGTGTTCTAGAGACTAGGTTCAGTACTCATCCTTGTAGAATCACAAGTCTGAACAGTGAATGTGTGTGTACCACGTATAATAACTCTACACCTTTTAGAAGGCAAAGACTCGAAATCCGGTGGTAACTGTAACAAGCGACGGGACCGGCGGGGAGGATAGTCTGACTCTACAATCAATCAAGACTCTAAAGATATAAAATATATCCTAAGGCATACTAGTAATCAAAGAGCACACCAAAATTCAAACGGCCAAAATGCATGCAAATGAGGTAAAGTGGATGAGTGGCCTCCCTCCCTAAAGAAGGTATGTCTCGCCCAAGAGGGGCCTGAGACTCCCTACTAAAGATCGAAGGTAACATAATCAGTTATAAGGGCCCCCATGAGATTAACAACTAGTCGGTCAGATCCCCCCATTGAGGTAATCCTCCATAAAGTTTGTGTGTTGTCTGACCCTCATCTGACCCAGGGTACCTATAGAATAACCCCTGCAAGTAACCTTTGAGACACCTAAGTCAAGAAACTAATAAACCATTGTATAACCGATGCATAGGAGAGCAGTCATAATTTAGGTCCACCATATGGGCAGGATAGCAAAGAACGAAACCTTGAAAGCACCACCTCTCATAGAGGTAAAGGCACTAGCAAGATCCCTAGATATGAATAGATCCCCAAAAATATCTTTGATTCTAGGAAGGTATCAAGGGGATATCCCTTCAACTGACTTCGCGTGACCTTGTGATTAAATCTGGTGTGAGAAGAGCCTTCTGATCTTACCAATTATACAACAGATTTCTCCACTCACTGACTCAAACACATATGTTGATTTAATTTCCTTGGATAAGTTTACTCACAAAATCCTATTCCAAGGCACTAAATCCTAGGCTAATTTGTGCACCCTAGAAAGTAAAATCAAGACTAGTTAATT
>JZKD02S1672786.1:654123-671722 GCA_000966675.3 Picea glauca
AGCACTTGAGCAGAAATAAAGAAGCCTCCCCCACAGGAAAAAGGCCCGGAGACGTAGGCAAACATTGTGCCGAACTCTGTTATCAACCTGCGTTCTTATGGTTTGCTGTTCATTAGTGTTTTCAGATCTGCATATGTGTATTTGACTGATATAATCCTCTTCTTTCCTCATTCTTTCATTAAATTCTCAAATGGTTAAATTATTCATGCAAGTTTAAAACTCAACCATAATCATAAAAGATCCTGCCCTGGATCAATGGAATATTGCAAACCAGTTACCACTCCTATGCAAAATAGTTGCAAGTTGAGAAAAGATGATGATTCAAAGTCTACAGACCAGAGGCGATATAGGTCAATGATTGGTATCTTACTATATGTGACAACATCCAAAACAAATGTGATGCAGGCATTTGGACAGGTGGAACGATTTCAAGCAACACCAAAGGAATCACATGTATTACCAGTGAAGAGGATTTTCAGATATCTCAAAGGAACATAAGAGTTTGGATTATGGTATCCAAAAGGAAAGGATCTATAAATTATTTCCTACATAGATGCAGATTGGGCAGGCTGCATTGTTGACCAATGAAGAACCAGTGGATACAATAAGTCAAATTTGATACAAAATAAATTATTTAAATAATAAAGTTAATGGAGAAAGTACGAAGAGGACAAGTGGTTACAAGTGGTTTACCCTAAAATAAGGAAAGTGGTTTAAGAGATTTTAGAAGGTAGATAATAAAGTGAAGTGATGAGTGTACTATAAGTCAAAGTGGATACAAAAGAAATTATTTAAATATTAAATTTAATGGAGAAATTACTAAGTAGACAAGTGGTTAGAAGTGGGCTAACACTAAAATAAGGAAAGTGGGTTAAGATGGTTAAAAGGTAACCCCTTGAGGAAGCTACATGAAAGTATAAATAAGAGGCAAGGCTCTCTCATTTTAATAACATTTGAGCATATTGAATATCTACAAGTGACTGAGATAACCAAAGGATATCTAAGCTGAATTTTAGAGGGAAGGTGAAGTAAAGAAGGCTGAAATTTAAGGGAGGATAAATTATTTTGATGATATTTTATAAGGTATGTTTGACAAGTCATCTCACCATTTTCGCAATAATTTTTTTTTATAGAATTATTCATACCTTGAAATTGGGATTTCGTTGAGGAAACATATCCAAGTAGTTTTGATAAAAAAATTAGCTTGTGGGTCATTTCATTTTTGGAGTTAAACTCCATGGAAAATAGGGTTTGTGGCTAGTCCTGAAACTAGTCTAAAACATGTGTTTCGGGTAAAAACATCATAACTTCTTCATAACAGATCCAAATTCAGTAAGACCAAATGTATTGGATATAGTACAGATTGTAGTATTTTTTGTACCATTTTTCGATCCATACAACAAATATTATGTGTGGGACACACTCTACAACTTCGCTCTCTAAAATAAGCTAGAATTCAACAAGGTCTGGCACTTTTGCTATAACTCCTTTTCTGAGAGGTTCCAAGTAGTGAAGTATGGAGGAATTGCATAAAATATAGTGAAGAACATTGGGTACTATTTTTATATCTTTATTCATTATAGGTACATAGTTATGATTATTTCAAGTTAAGGTTGTTGACTAATCCAAAATTAGTCATGTGAGACTAAAGTAAAGTTTGATGAAAATTATAGTCTCTTGTTGCTAAAGTTAAGGAAGGTTTGTAGGTATGTGATCATATACACCAGGTCTATTACAGAGTTAAAAATCAGATTTGGATGATGAAATTGATGAGGGATTTTGGTTGAGGTACATGTTGGGTACATGGTTGAGACAAGTAGTTGATGAGTTGGCATATACATGAGATGTATAGTTGATGATGTTGTTACATCTTGATGAGTCATCATTTATGTTTATTTGATGCATTATTGGTACATATTTGGTGCATGGTTCATGCACTCGTTGACGATACAGGTTGGTGCATGCTGGATGCACTTGTTTATGGTATAAGTCAATTACAAGTTGTTTGGATAGGTTATTGTGGGAACTTATTTGTACAGGTTTAATGCATGGTTGATGCATTTGTTTATGGTACAAGTTGATGTAGGGTACATGTTGGTATAGGTTATTGGTACAGGTTGTTACAGGTTGATTGGTATAGGTTTACAACATTATATCTCAGAGTGATACTTTGATAGTGGTTCCATCATTCTACTTCTACATCAGGGCGGTTGGACAGGGCAAGGACAGGTGGTTGTAGACAACTTCTGGTTGTAGCCAGAGAACATAGGGGGTTGTAGCCTCCTTCTGGTTTTAGCCAAAGAATTGGGGAGTTGGAGCTTCCCTCGGGTTGTAGCTTGAGAAACTAGGGGTTTGTAGCTTCCTTCTGGTTGTAGCCAGAGAATTAGGGACTTGGAGCTTCCTTCAAGTTTTAGCCCGAGAAACTAGGGGTTTGGAGCCTCCTTCCAGTTGCAACTGGAAAACAATGGAAGTTGGTTCTTCCAATGAATGTAATTATTGAATACATATAAGAAAAAATATTCTGTGGTTTTCTCCCGCTTTGGGTTTCCATTCTAAAACACTAGTGTACTATGTATGTGTATGATTTATCATTTGTTCATTGTTTATTTACTCTATAGCTATTCGATGATAATGCTACATTGATATAACACTTGCATTTTATGATTAAAAAAGATTGCATTGATATGTTACTGATTCACCCTCCCCCCTCTTAGTAATCCAACAAGATGTGCTTCAAGCATGTGATAACATCACCATGTCATATACCAAACTAGATACAAAGATAGTGAATATATACTCCTAACAATGTATCATATCATCACAAAGGTGTAACATATCATGTACCATCATCATCAATAAATGCCTCAAACGTGTACCATAAACATAACCCTTAATAAAACATGTAAGTCATACTTATGATCATGTAGTAGACCTGAGACAAAAAATTACAGACCTATATCTCTTCCTCAACTTCAACAACAATAGAATAGCATCTTCATCAAAATTTACCTTAGTCTCGTGGGACTAGTTTTGGATTAGTCATAAACCCTAAATTTCAACAAGAATAAATATGTACTTGTAGTGAATAAAGGTATAAAATTTTAACCACATATACTCTGGGATCTTTCTTTCATCTCCTCAAACTTCCAAGGTCTGAAAATTCTCAGAACATAACTTATAGCCAAAATGGAAGAAATTGCTAAATTCTATCCTATTTTGGAGAGAAAAATTGTACAACATGCCACATGCTCAATATTTGATAACTGATTTGGAAACTCACACACAAGATACCAAGGACTATTATACTTCCATTGAAATTGATCTCACAAAATTTATATCCTCTATGAAGAAGTTATGATTGGTTTACCTAGAACACTTGTTTGAGATTGGTTTTACGACTAGTTGAAAATCTTATCTTTCAAAGAGTGTATATCCAAAAGTACAACAACCCAAAGGATAATTTTTTTTACCATGGATACCTTGATATGTCTTCTCAACTGCCTCCAATTTTCACAATCTGAATTATTCTATAAAAACAGCTATATCAAAAATTGTTAGATGACCTTTAAATAACATACCTTAGAACACATCATCACAAGACTTCATACTCCCTTGGAATTTCTCCCTTCTTCACTTAATATTCCCTCTGAAATTCACCTCAAATATCCTTGGTTACCTCAGATAAGAATCACTTGCTCACTTATATAGATATTCAATGAACTTGTGGGTGTACAAATGAGAGGCTCTTGATGTGTATTTATACTTTTCCAAGTGACTTATTTACTTAACTTTAGGGCCAACTTATAACTTCTTGTTTAAAATTGTTTTACCCTTTTTCCTCATTTTGGAGCCAACTTAACCCATCTTTGCGGTTTCCAACTTCATGACCTCATAACTCCTCAGCCGTGAGGAACTATGTGAAATTGCACCTACCATTGGAAAAGACCTGACGAGGACTATCCATATATGAGTGTGTTACCTACATTTTCATTATCCTCCATGTCCTTATTCCTCAAACAACTTCAAGATTCATGACCACACCTATGGTTTTCTTGTATACTTCTTCAAAGCATCTTCCCATGAGGACCATGCTTAGAGCTATGCCATAAGGAGACCAATTTGGAGACTTCTCCAAATATACCCATCACATATGTTGACATCAATGAAAACCTATTGTCCAAAAATACCAATGAAAACCAATTTTCCAACAATCTCCCCCTTTTGGCATTGATGGTAACACTCATAATCCACCTGTGACAAATTCTCCTCCAATGTTTCACTCCTCATGTTTCTCTCCCCTTTGACATCAATGGCAAAGGGTATCTCCCCTTAGGGATGCTCCCCCTATATTCATGCTTCTAATCTTTCTCTTTCTCCCCCTTTGACATCATGGGTAAAAGGGTAACTCCACCTATCGATATACCTTCTCTGAATGATCTTTATCTGACTTCATGCACTCCCTATATCTGCATGCTTCTGATCTCTTTCTTTGAAAATTTCTCTTCCTTGACTTTTCTCCAAGATGTTGTGTAGATCAATTTGGGATTTCCTGTATATGGTTTATTTCTCCTCTTCTGGTGTTCTTTGTCTATTGGTGCTTCCTCTTGTAATTCACTGACATATATAAAAATCATTCAAATTTACTTGACTTCAAGTCTTCACGGCTTGTCAAGTTCACATCAATGAAAATACCTTCTTCTAACTATATATATTCTATTGTGCCTTTTACTTCTTTCCTTTTGTGTTCCACTTGTCCATTGATTCCACTGATTCCATTGATTCCAATTGTTACTATGCTTTCATTAACTATCGTGTATCTATTTATAAATATCTAATCTCATGAATCCATCTTTGTCCATATGTCATAAATTTACCATGACTCTATTACTCGACGCATACAATGTTGACCCATATGCTAATTACAACATATTCCATCTTTATCCAGGTGGATATTGGTGGCCACCCACCTATTCCACTGACTCGAAAAATAGTTTTCCACCTTGGCAGTTTTTCAGGTTCCAAACTTCTGGGGTCATTTTGAGGCCCTAAACGACGTTTTTTGGGGACTTGGAGCATAGGGGACTGTCAGAGATGCTCTATAGGTACTCCCCTAGGACGGTCAAAAAATTTTCTTCTCGGTTGGACCTTTCCAACGGGATATCATGCGCCTAAAATGGAGATCGTATGCAAAAGTTACAACCTCAGAAAGTTGATGTACTAACTTACCCAAACGAGGCCCACATGACTTTTAGTGCTTCATCTCCCAAGGTTAGGTTTTTGGATGTATAGATTTTTTGGAATTCCTGTTTATTATAAAATGCCTTCAGAGCCTCACTATAACCATATTCTTGCGAATGAGCACAACCATCACATCTCTTCTCAGAGATAAGTCGCCACCATTCCAGTAAGCTTGTTTTCTGCTGCATTTTACAGTTTCAGCTTATTTCCTTATTGAATAGAAAACCAGTTTTAATGTATCTATGTTATTTTTTGCTAAGCATATTTTAATAATCTGTATTCATTTCGTTCTGCACATAAAATCCGAATCAGTGGTATCAAAGTGGTCTGCTCCATTTTTTTCTTAATGCATGTCCCCAACGAGGTCAAGGTACAAATAATTGGGTCTCAAGCTTGTTTCTCTTGAGGAAAAATTCTCTCTTTCACCCAAGAAACCTCTCACGGCAAGAGAAAAAAAATATGACGGGATAGGATATCCTTTCAAAAAATTTCTTGAGGAATCCATCACGCAACAAAGGAACAAGATGATGGATAGTTTCACGCAAATCCTTCGGTGGCTACCAACAGGTGACACATCTTCCTCAAGCGGAGGTTTCATGTCGTTCAAGGTACATATCAACTTCAATATTCTTATATTTGAAGGTTGGATAGACACAGATGTTGTATACAAGTGGTTGAATCTACTAGATGGTTATTTTTGTGTCAATAACTTTTCGAATAGAGAAAAGATTACTTTTGTGCTTCTCAAAGTCGTTCCCCGTGTCAAAGATCGGTGGGAAACTTTTTGTGATCAAAAGGAAATAGAGGAACCCTAATTATTTACAGTCACAACCACCTGGGAATCCTTCAGGGATGTTATTAACAAACAATACTACCCTGTTGGAAGTTATGACAACTTGTATACCAAATGGACCACACTGCAACAAGAAAGAGACCAAGCAGTGCCAGAGTTCACAAATATCTTCCATACCTTGTGCACCAAGCTAGGTATTAAATATTTAGAGTGACATATGGTGATAAAGTATCATGGTGCTCTACATAGATACATCCATACCAACAATGTCAAATGTTGTACAACATCAATCCCTTCAAAGACGAGGTATTGTGTGATGTTTCTCCTCTCAAAGTTTGTAATGTTATTTTGGGCCAACCTTATTTATGGAAACGTCATGTTGTATATGACTCTAGGCAGTAGTGTTATTATTACTTTGAACAGGAAATTGTACAAGATACCTGAGGAAATCCCTCCTAGTCTTATTTCTTTGATCTCTTCCATGCAATGCAGGAAAGTCATCTCTCAGACCAGGAAATTTGTCTTCTTCGTGGTTCACTCTCAGAGTGAGCGAAAGATGGAAGCCACATCCAGGGCCTCTGCGGCTGATCTCTCTACACAATAGAAGCAAGTGTATAAGGTCATGGAAGAATAATCATATATCTTATCCTCTCCTACCGGGGTACCACTGCACTGTTAGTTAAAGAATCCCATTGATCTGACCCCAGGCGCACTGCTACCCAATGGGTCAGTCTACCATCGATCTCTGTTAGAAAATGAGGAGATCAAGAGGTAGATCCAATAAATTATCCACAAGGGGAACATCTATCCAAAATCGTCTCCTTGTGGGAGCCCAATCATGCTAGTGCAAAAGAAAGATGGGACCTGGAAACTTTGCATTGATTATCGGGCCCTTAATAAAATCACATTCCTAAATCGGTACTTGATTCCCTAAATAGACAACCTACTTGATCATATCATGGGGGCCAAATACTTCAATAATAGTGACCTAAAGTCTATCCACCACCAGGTCCCAATAGAACATGCATATGTATGGAATACTGCCTTCAAGTCAAAAGAATGTCTTTTTGAATGGTTGGTCATGCCCTTTGGTTTGACAAATTCTCTAACAACTTTTATGAGGATGATGGGTGATATCCTATGACATTTCACCAATAATTTTATAGTGTTTTATCTGGATGACATCCTCATCTACAACAAGACTTGGGTGGAACACTTGCAACATATTCAACAAGTTTTGCACACCCTGCGGCAACACAAACCATATGAAAACTTGGAAAAATGCTCCTTCGGTATGGACAGGTTCCATTACTTAGGCTAAACCATTGATCAACATGGTGTGCATGTGGATCTAGCCAAGATCCAAGTCATCCGTGACTGGCTAGCCCCAACCACACTCACTGAACTTCAGAGCTTCTTGGGCCTTACCAATTTCTATCGCAGGTTCATGTTGGGTTTCTCTCATATCACATGTTCCCTCAACCAAGTAACCAGGGGTGGATGTAAGGAAAAATTTGTGTGGGGAATATCCCAACAATAAGCCTTCGATGACTTGAATAAGTGTTTGTGCTCATCCCCAGTACTTTCATTACCAGACCTGCAACATCCCTTTGAGATCAAGATAGATGCTTCAGACTATGTTGTGGGCATCGTCCTCACTCAACACGGCCACCCCATGGAATATCATAGTGAGACACTATCATATGATGTATGTAAGTACCCTAATTATGACAAATAAATGTGCTCCATTGTGCAAGACTATCGTTACTAGAGACATTACATTCTTGGGAAGGAGACATTCATCCACACTTATCACAAGCCACTACAGTTCATGCAGACCCAAGGAAAATTGCAAAATGACCACCATCATAAGTGGTCAACATACTTACAACAGTTCCACCTCAACATCAAGTATAAAACAGGAAGTACCAACCAATTTATTGAATACCTCAATGGACCTCCAGTCATGACACTCACCACGATGCTAGACTCTTACTGTCACAAGACCTCTGGATGGCCCCACCTCTACGCGATTGACCCTAATTTCTCCACCACCTACCAAATGTTGGGCACCAACTCAGTGGTCACTAATTTCCATCTTCAGGATGGGATGTTGTGTCGTCTGGGCCATCTCTATGTTACATCAAGTGAGAACACGAAGATGATTTGGGAAGCTCACTAAATTCAAGTGGGAGGACACTTTGGCATCAAAAATACAGTGCCAGTGTTGCAGAAACATTTCTATTGGCCTGACAAGATGTTGACAAGTATACCAGGTCATGCATCGCCTGTGCTATTGCTAAACTGACCACTAAGAAACGGAGCCTATACACCCCTCTACCTACTCCTAACAGGCCATGGGAATCCATCTCAATGGACTACATGTCGAGCCTGTCGTCCACCCAGAGGGAAAATGACTTTGTTTTTGTGGTTGTTGATCTCTTTTCCAAGATGGTGATTCTAGCCACCTACAAGTAGAACATCACATCAGAAGCCACTGCCAAGCTCTTCTTTGAATGAGTATGGGTACATTTTCAGATCCCACAAACCATTATCTCAGACCATGATAGTTGGTTCCTTAGCTCATTCTGGTCGAGCCTCTGGTCACTGTTGGATACCAAGCTCACCAAATCCACTGCCTTCCACCCCCAGACAGATGGCCAAACTAAGGTTGTCAATCGGATGGTCGTACATATCCTGTGCATATACAATTCAAAACACCCCCGAACATGGGATGAGAGTCTTCCCTATGTCAAGCATAGCTACAACTGAGCCCTACATAGATCAACTGGACACATCCCCTTTCAGTTGGGGATGGTATTCCAACCATTGGGCCCCATGGATTTTGCACTACCCCTCACGACCACCTCGGTTGACTCTTCCCCTGCTCCACCAAAAGCTAACAAAGCCACCTGGTTCATTGATAGGATCCATCACATATTCCAATAGGTTCAAGATATTCTACAGAAGTCTAATGCTAAGTACAAGTAGCGCCATGATCAACATCGGGTGCCACATAAGTTTCAGGTGGGTGACAAATTTTGGTTGCATTTGTAGAAACAACACCTTATTGGGCCCCATCAAAAGCTTCACCCACTCCTTTATGGGTCATACACCATCGCCAAGGTTGTGGGTGACAATTCTTTTGAGCTCAAAATTCCCCCTTTCCTTGTTCTGCCTCCAGTCTTCAACGTGTCTCTCCTTCGACCATTATTTGACACCTCATAGATAGCAGAGCAGTTGACACCAATAGAGCTCAACCCTGAATGCATGCAATAAGAATCCAGTGATCATATTGTGGACACATAGATCAAGGGAACTTGACATCAAAGGATCCAACTTTATTGAGTCGTCAAAGAAGGGAAGCTCTTGCACCAAGGCAAGTGGCTCACCTAGGGACAAATTCAGCAGAAATTTCCTCATCTGATGGGGGATTTCAATGCAATGGAAACCATTTCTTCCTAAGGAGGGAGGATTGATCTAGGTGGATATCGGTGGCCACCCACCTATTCCACTAGCTCGAAAAATAGTTTTCCACCTTGGCTATTTTTAGGCAGTTTTTCTAGTTCCAAACTTCCAGGGCCATTTTGAGGCCCTAAATGACGTTTTTTGGGGACTTGGGGCCCAAGGGATATTTGACAACACTCCCTTGGGCTAGTTGAAAATTTGTATTCTCGGTTAGACCTTTCCAACGGGCTATTGTGCGCCTAAAACGAAGATCGTATGAAAAAGTTACGACCCTGGGAAGTTGATGTACTAACATACCCAAACGGGGCCCATGTGACTTTTGGCACTTCATCTCCTAGGGTTAGGTTTTTGGATGTCTAGGGTTTTTGACATTCCTTTTTATTGTAAAAGGCCTTCAAAGCCTCATTTTAACCATATTCTTGTGAATGAGCGCAATCATCACATCTCTTCTTTGAGATAAGCCACCACCATTCCAGCAAGCTTGTTTTCTGCTGCATTTTACAGTTTCATCTTATTTCCTTATTGAATAGAAAACCAATTTTATTGTATCTATGTTATTTTGTGTTAAGAATCTTTTAATAATATGTAATCATTTCATTCTTCTCATAAAATATGGATCACAGCTTCTCAAGTTGTCTTCTCAATTTTTCAAATCAGATTCTACATGTCTGCAACAATCTCTACTGAATATGTCCTTGTCTGAGTGCATGTCTAGAATCGTCTATACAATGAATCTCTACCACTCAAAAATTGCAAATATTTCAAGTTTCTCGAAAGATAGTCCTCTGATCTGTAGATTTTTTTTTTAGACTCCACGTATTCAATATTCATATTTATTGGGAGTCTCCAAGTCATATGGCTCAAAAAAATACCTGCTCTAATGCAAAGTAATCCTCCTCTTCATCTATGGATTCATAATCATCCTCTTTCTAAATTATGACATCTTCCTCTTTTCCTGTGGATTTATCATGATCTCGCACTACTGCAAATGATGTGAGTATGATCTCTGGGACCTAGTCTTCATTCACATGTTCTTCTTGTTTTTCATTTCTTCTCCAAACCTTCTTGTATCTGACAACTTCCTTTTTTCCTGTAGATTTCTCATGACCTTGTACTATTATCAATCCTGAGAGTATGACTTTTGGGTATCCTTCATTCATTTGTTCTTCCTTTACCCATTCTTTTTTTCTTTTCCAAACCTTATTATATATGATATATGTGGTATCTTTCATAGAAGTATCCATCATGATTCTACAGTCACAAGATATATGTCCATAGTTATGCCATTTGTAACATTCAATATTATATGGAGTCACATATGCATTTCTTTCTTGACCATTTCTTCCATAAGATCTGTAATATGTAGCTTTATGTCCAAAGTTAGTACAAATAAAACAATAACCATAAAAGAAAATTTCATACCTGAGAGTGAATGATCTTTTTTATGACGTAGTTCTTCTAAATTCATGCCTTTATTGAGCACAATCTCCTCTTATGTTGTTTCCTTCACAATGATTAAAGCTTATTTGATACCTAAAAGTCGAGGGTCGTCTTTGATATATGTCTCTTCTATAATCTTCTTCTTGAGTTTTCTTCATTTTGGAAATGTTCTTCTTTGAAGGGTCACATTCTTCCTTCTTAGTAGGTCCCTTGATGACTTATGCATAACTCTTAGGCTTCTCTTCATTCTTTCTTTCTAGCAACCTGTAACATTTCTCTTCATCTTTCATTACTAATGATGTGTATATTTCTCTCTATTCAATGTTCTTGTTGAGTTTGACAACGTTACCTCTTAATATAAAAACTTATTCTTCAAGCTTCTCACATTCTTCTTCTTTCTTCATCATCTGGATCTTCATGACTTCTTCCTTTCTCTTTGATTCTTCAAGTTGGGTCTTCAAGAAGGAAATTTCTCCTTCAATTCTTCTTTCCTACTGACTGAATTATGCTTCAAGTTTATTTAAATCCTTGAGATGGCTAGTCAAAATATTTTCTCTCTTCTATGCTTCCTTTCTTTGTTCTACTCTTTCTACTTCCAAAAATTGCTTTTCTTCCAACTAACTTTTGCATCCTTCATCAACCCTAAAGTATTGGTTAGGTGTCTCTCATAATATTCTACTTTTGAATCTGTTTGACTTGATTAGCTTCTTTCTTCCCATACTAACTCAACATGTTCTTCATCTTCTTTATCATGATCAACATGCTCTAGAGGAGATTCCTTTAAGTAGAAATTTTATAACTTATCCCAAAGTTCTTTGTCTCATGAAAATTGTCCCACTTTGACTTTTACTGGATATGGTAATCCTTCCAATATGAAATACATATTTGTTTTTTTATTTCTCTTTAATTCCTTCATGGATGCAGTGTTTAATTTCTTTGAACCGGTGTATCCTGTAATAATTGAGTACCAAAAATCACACCCCTATGTCTGTAAAAAAAAATTCATTCTTTTTCTCCACAACTCATACTTCAGACCAATCTGACCATCAAATTGTGGTATTCCATTCCTATAAAAATTGTTTCTCTCCATGATCTACCTTCCAGTGGTTACACTTTTTCTTGAAGGACCAAATATGAAACCAATTGTTGGAATACTGAGAAGGGGAGTGAATCAGTATGAGCACTTTTTACCACTTTCAATCACAATATATAATCTTCAACTTTATCAACAACATATCATTTATGATTGTATTCAATATATCGTGAGCATATAGCCATAAGCAGTATCATCACATCAAATAACCACATGCACAGTGCACCATAATTTACATGGAAACCCAAATGGGAGAAAAGAATAGAATTTATATATATATATATATATCAAGAATACATTCATAGGAAGAAGCAACTTCCAAATTCTCTAGCACCAACTGGAAGGAGGCACCAACCCCTTTATTTACAAGAACCAACCTAAATGAAGCACCAACTCCTTGAGTTCTCCATCACCAACCAAAAGGAGGTTGTGACCCCTTGATTTACAAGAACCAAACTAAAGGAAGCACCAACACCTTAAGTTGTCTAGCACTAACCGGAAGAAGGCTACGACCCCTTGATTTACAAGAACCACCCTGAAGGAAGCACCATCTCCCTGACTTCTTTGGCACCAACCATAATGAGGATACAACTCCTTGATTTATAGGAACCAACCTGAAGGAAGCACCAACACCCTGAGTTCTCCTACACCAGCCAAAAGGAGGATACAACCCATTTCCTTTCTCCATCCTGCCTCCATAAAATATAAGTGTAGAATCATTGTCGCTGCCATTGATATTTTCACTATCAATGTCACCAATACATCAACTAACCAAACATTGTCATTGTCACATCAACCAACCTGTCATTTTCACTATCACATCAACCTATGACTACCACTGTCACATCAAACAACCTCTCGATGTCATTGTCACATCAACCAACATGTCATTGTCACTATCACATCAACCTGTGATTACCATTATCACATCAGTCAACTTGTTACTATCATTGTCAAATCAACCAACCTGTCACTGTTATTGTCACATCAACCAACCTATCATTGTCACTGTCACATCAACCAATTTGTCACTGTCATTGTCACATAAACCAACATG
This sequence comes from Picea glauca, assembly GCA_000966675.3. NCBI lineage: Eukaryota > Viridiplantae > Streptophyta > Pinopsida > Pinales > Pinaceae > Picea > Picea glauca. The sequence goes on from JZKD02S1672786.1 coordinate 667,213, forward strand.
TCACTATCACTATCACATCAACCTATGAATACCATTGTCACATCAACCAAGTTATCACTGTCATTGTCGAATCAACCAACTATAACCAGATCCACTCACATGGATACCAAAACCATCAAAATACCATGTACATCAAGTTGCACCATACCATGTACATCAACCTGTACCATATCATGCATCAACCATGCATCAAAGATGTAACAAAACATGTACCATATCATGCATCAACCATGTACCAAAACATGTACCATATCATGTACCAAGATCACCAAGAAGTGCCTTTAAAAATATACCATATCATCTTCAAGATATGTGCATCAACCATGTGCTAAAATAAGTATCAAACCATGAACCATAACATCACCAAGACGTGTCTCAACATGTACTATCATCATCAAGAATGTACCATAACATCACCAAGATATGAATCAAGCATATACCATATCACTCATGATATGTCTCAATTATGTCATACAACATGTAGCATAATATGTTCTCAATGTGTGCCATGATTCAAAAACTAAATACCATAAGATGTGCCTCAAGAATGTCATAACATCACCATGACATATACCAAACCATATACCAATATAGCCAAGATATACTTCTAACAATGTATCATATCATCACAAAGGTGTACAATGTCATGTACCATCATCATCAATACATGCTTCAAGCATGTACCATAAACATAACCCTAAATAAAACATGTAAAGGATACCTTTGATCCTTTAGCAGAACTGATACAAAAATTTGCAAACATGTAGCTCTTCCTCAACTTTAGCAACAAGAGAATATCATCTTCATCAAACTTTACTTCAGTCTCATGGGACTGGTTTTGGATTAGTCACAAACCCTAATTTTAAACAAGAATAACTTTGTACCTATAATGAATGAAGGTCTGAAATTTTAACCACAAAAACTCTTAGATCTTTCTTCCATATCTTCAAAATTTTAGGGTTTGAAACTTCTCAGAATAGAATTTATAGCAAAAATGACATACCTTTCTGAATTCTAGCCTATTCTAAAGAGTGAACTTGTACAACATGCCACATGTTCAATATTTGACATATAATTTTGAAACTTACACACATGATACTACAGATGGTTTTCTTTCCACTGAAATTTGTCTAATAAAATTTGGATCCTCTATGAAGAAGTTATGATTGTTTTACCCAGAACACTTGTTTGATACTAGTTTCAGGACTAGTTGACAATTCTATCTGCCACAGAGTGTATCTCCAAAAGTACAACGACCCAGAGGCTGAAATGTTTACCACGAGTACCTTTATATTTCTTCTCAACCCAATTTTCTCTATACGAATAATTTATAAAAAAACGTTATATTGAAAATTGTAAGATGACCTTTAAATAGAACACATCATCACAAGACTTCATCCTCCCTTGAAATTTCTCCCTTATTCAGTTCATCTTTCCTCTTAAATTAGCCTCATATCTCCTTGGTTACCTCGGATAAGAATCACTTTCTCACTTATATATATATATATTCAATTAACTTTTGTGTGTACAAATGAGAGGCTCTTGATGTGTATTTATACTTTTCCAATTGACTTATTTACTTAACTTTAGGGTCAACTTGTAACTTCTTGTTTACAATTTTTTTACCCTTTTTGTTCATTTTGGAGCCAACTAAAAACTACTTGTTGCAACCATTTAGGGGCTTCTTAACCCATCTTTGGGGCTTCCAACTTCATGACCTCATAACTCCTCAAAACTATGTGAAGTTCCACCTACAATTGGAAATGACATGGTGAGGATTGTCCATCTATTAGTGTGTTACCTGCATTTGCACTATCCTTCATCTCCTTTTTCCTCAAACAACTTCAGGCTTCATGAGCACACCTATGGATTTCTTGTATACTTCTTCAAAGTGTCTTCCCGTGAGGGCCATGCTTAGAGCTACGCCATAAGGGGACCACTTTGGAGACTTCTCCAAATATACCCATCACATCTATTGACATCAATGAAAACCAATTCTTGTTGACATCAATGACAACCAATGCTTGTTGACATCAATGACATCCAACTGCCCAACATTTTCACTATGTATTTCAACGCATTGATGATAAACCTAAGTGTTTTTTTTTTTGTAACATACATTTTCAGTGCACTATAAATTTTAGTGCATACATGGACTTTGAAGAGCATCGGTGCACTTTAAAGCACCAGTGCGCTTGTACGTATAAAATCACCAATGAAAAAATATACATTTATCATTTTCTTTTCTTTTTTCACTATACAATCAGTACGATACACAATTTTAGGCACCTCGATGTGCTATAAACCTACAAATGCACCAGTTTCAATTTTTTGACATAATAGAAATGCAAACCCGTGCAACTAAATTTTGTGGAGATAGTAATGGAGGTGATGCTTTGGTGCTTTTCATAAGTTACTTCACTAGTTCCTTCTTGTATATAGATGCACTAGTGCGTCTATAACTAATTAACAGTGTCGATAACTTATAAAATCCATTTAAAATTTGGTTTGAAGTTACATTGTTCTATGATTCTCAAACTTTGTTTTAAGAACTCATTCATGTATTGATAATGGTTCTTGATAATATGCAAGGAGAAAAATATTATAATATCAAATGGCCAATTATTTATATTCGATCTCACTCCATATCGATGCAAGCTCATCAACTTCTCCCCTACTATTTGAAGTAAGTCTAGATTTGATTTATAAATAATTTATATCGTAGTATTCACCTCATATTATTTATTCATCATATTCACCTTGTATGACCCTAATATGGACTATTTATATAGTCCTATGTTTCATAAAGGATAATACCAAAGTAATTTTATCTTGTGATTCAATTCCCTCTTGGGCGGCATACCTTTTGGATCCCAAAAAACTTCTTCATATGCCTCTAAAATGTATTCCAATCGATGCTTTTGATATTTTGTACATCTCTCCAAAGATGTCTTCCCACCCATTGATTTAGTTTCCTTCTATTTTCATCTCACAAAGAGAAGTACATGTTTTTTTCTTGAGTTGATCAATATAATGTTATCTTGATTGTAAATCAATAGAGAAATGTTAGACTTCTCATGTACATTGATGAAAAAAAAATTACCATCCTTGACAAAGGGTATTGGTTTTCCCTTCTATTGAAGGTGGAATCCCTCATATACATATAAGGGATATTAAGCACTTCACTCCAAACATTAAGAAGTACCACATCAACTTCAATTTCATCAATAAAATTTGCATTGTTAACAAATCTAACTTTACATTGCTTGCAAAATTTTAACTCTACATCCTTATCCACCCATCCCAAAGGGTATGAATGAAGGAAATCATGCATATCTAAACCATTATTACTAACTAGGTCCTCTACAATGAGGTTGGTATGTGAACAAGAATAGAACAAAGCATCCACATTGTTCTTATTGATTAGAATCTTTATGTGGAATAACTATTTTATCTCATCCTACTCTTTATGATGGAGGCTAGTCAAGTTCACCTCCTTCTATATTATTTTTCAAACAACTTTCTTTCCCACGTCTAAGCTATTTTCAATCTCCTTTCTCACTTCCACACCAAGAATATTTTTCTTCTTGGAATCATGCTTACAGTTCTTGGGATTCATATTTGGATGTAACTTTTAACATTTTTATTTAATGTGACCATAAATGTTGCAATGGCCATAGTCATTTTTAAGGTTATTATATGCATATCTAGTGGTGAAAATGTTCTTATTTTTTCATTTACCTTTCTTCCCATAATTATGGGAAACTCCATGTTGATATGATTTCTTCAAACATTTTTCTTGTCAAATTCAATCAATTGTCCCTAAGAAATGGCATCATATATAGTATTAGGATTTAATATCATGATTTTGAAGGCTACCCAATTAGTGTATGACCATGTGCACATTCTTGGGATTTATCCCCAACTAAATGGTTCCATAATTGTATAGTGTATTGTTGTACAATGTACACTCTATCCTTATTTTTATTGGTAGTAAAGCCACTAAATCCTTCATTCCTCTTCATATTTGATATGATAAAAATGTGACTTGAGTAGGTCTTTAAATACCTCCTACTTAGTTACTAATGAGTATCCTTGAAATCCAAAGTCCTTAGTATACCTTTCCCACCAAATTATCTATGCATAGCCTTCTATATTAAACAATGAAAAATATATTTTATGCTTCTCTCATACATTATTCACACTAAATAGAATTATAATATCTTTAACTAATGATTTTACTTAATTACGTCTACCTCACCTTCACAAGGTTAAATGATCTCAACATTTTTTCCACTTTAAATAGGTGTTGCGAATATGTGTTATAGGGCTTCCATTTTATTTTTTAGCTTCAATTTTTTCTTTTCTTTCTTTAGCTCCTAGTGATCATCTACTTTCTCATGAGATTTAGGTTCCTTCCTAAAGGGGATTGATCATATTCATAAGAGAAACCATGACTACAACCATACTCTTGAAATTATCAAATAATTGAGCTTCCAACCTTGGAAAA
>JZKD02S1672786.1:685178-701347 GCA_000966675.3 Picea glauca
AAAACAGTTTTCTAGCCATTTTGGCAATTTACTATTTTTAGCAGGTTTTCACTTCCGGGGCCATTTTGAGGGCCTAAATGAATTTTTTTCGATATCGAGGTTCTCAATGATATCCAAAGGCATAATTGAGCCCCCAAAATGAATATCCTCAATGATACCTTTCCAACAAGCTATCACACGCCTAAAACAGAGATCGTATGCAAAAGTTACGACCCCGGGAAGTTGATGTACTAACTTACCCAAACAGGGCCCACATGACTTTTGGTGCTTCATCTCCTAGGGTTAAGTTTTTGGATGTCTATGACTTTTGGAATTCTCGTCTATTGTAAAAATGCCTCTAGAGCCTCATTGTAATCATCTTCTTTCGAATGCGAGTAGCCATCACATCTCTTCTTAGAGATAAGCTGCCACCATTCTAGCGAGTCTTTCACTCTGTATTTTTACAGTCTCTGTACATTTCTATGATTAATAAAAATCATGTATTACTGTATATCTGTGTTTATGGTTGCATATCTGATACATTTCTTTTATATTACTGAACATCTACAATATCTCTATGCATTTCTTTATTATATCTTCGCTCTCATTTCGTGCCGAAAATAATTCGGATCAATTGGGCCATATAGTATGCAAACAAGGATTTATAGTGGACCTGGCCAAGATTGTCTTCATTGTTAACTTACCTATACCAAAAATAGTCTGACAGCTAAGAGAAAATTTAGGGCACATAGGATACTACAATAAATTCATTAAAGGGTATGTGCAGATCACAGCCCCAATGGAAAAACTATTAAGGAAGGATACAAAGTACCAATGGAACAACGAGTGTCAACATGGTTTGGATACTCTGAAGGAAAATATGGTTACCACACCAATATTAGTATTTCCAGACTGGGAAAATACATTCCATGTGTATGTAGATGCATCAACGATAGCACTTGGAGCTATCTTAGTGTAGCCAGGAGCAAGAGACTTGGATCACCCGATAGCATTCACAAGCAGAAAGTTATCAAACTTAGAACAAAATTATAACATGACAGAAAAAGAAGGCCTAGCCATGGTCTATGCACTGCAAAAGTTCAAACATTACCTATTGGGGAAACACTTTAATATGTTTACATATCACTCAACCCTGAAATACCTAGTCAACAGGCCAGTGTTGGGGGGGAGAATCTGTCGATGGTTATTTCTATTTCAAGAATTTGACTTTGAAGTAATAGTTAAACCAGGGAAACTGAATGCAGGACTTGGCCACCTGTCCAGGGTCACAAATGGAGAAGAACCTACGAATTTAGAAGACACCTTTTTGGATGCACAATTATTCTTATTATAGATTGTTGATGACTACTTCACAGAGATCATCCAGTACTTGAGCACAGGTACTGCACCGCAAGAATATACAGTGCACAGAAGAAGAACCCAATAGTCTGTGCAACCGACTATCAACTGATTGCAGGACATCTATACAAGATGGGCGCAGATAGCATTTTATGAAGGTACGTGCTAGAGCACGAATGATAAAGAATTTTAACAGAATCCCACAGAGGAATCACAGTAGGACATTATGCAGGAAAAGATACCACGCAAAAGGTATTACATGCAGGACTATGGTGGCCAATGATTCACAAAGACTCGAAAGAGTACTATCAAAGAAGCGATGCCTGTCAAAAGGGTAGGAAAACCCAACAGAAGGGACAATATGCCACTACGACCACAAGTAACATTACAGGCATTTGATAAATGGGCAATAGACTTTGTGGGACCCATTAACCCACCATCCAAAAGGATAGGGGAAAGATATATCATCACTGTGATGGAATACCTAACAAGATGCGTAGAAGCCACACCAGTAAAAGACTGCAGCGTAGAGACAACTGCACACTTCTTGTTTGAACAAGTAATCACTAGATTTGGGTGCCAAAGAGTTTTGATGAGTGACCAAGGCACGCACTTCATAAAAATCACCATCCATGTGATGCTCAAAGAGTTTGAAGTTCATCAACAGAAGAGCACACCATATCATCCACATGCAAATGGAATAATAGAAGCCTTCAACAAAATTCTCAAGAATGCACTAACAAATATCTGTAACGTCAACAAATATGATTGGGACCTCAAAGTACCAATAGTACTATGGGTGTATAGGACTACATGCAAAAAGTTGACAAGGCACACACCATTCAAACTAGTCTATGGCCAAGAAGCAGTAGTGCCATTAGAATTTTTAGTACCCAACTTACGCGTAGCAGCTATCACACAGATGACAGAACAAGGCACAGTACAAGAAAGACTGAATCAATTATTATCACGACCGACACATCAAGAAGAAAATGTTTAAGGAAGCAGATCTAGTATTTCTCTATGACAACAAGTCATTTCAGCACCTGGGGAAGCTCAAAATGAATTGGTTAGGACCATACAAGGTAAAATATGTCACAGACAGAGGATTTGTATAGTTCATAGATCTAGCAAGCACAGACCTCAGAGGAATTATCAACGGGATCCGACTGAATTTGTACAAGGACAGTCGACCACCCACCGCGCAATAAAAAAAAAAAAAGGAAACCAGACTAAAAAGTGCGCAGCACGGGAAAGTCCACATGACTTTCAAAACACGAATTCATAAAAGGCAAGGACAATGGTAACATACCAAAGAAAAATGAACAACACTAAGCGGAATTAAAGCACGGCAAGGACTGATGGAACATCACATTAAACATGCCAACTAGAGATGAAAAAGAAAGCGTAATGGAAAGTACGAAACCACCATAGATGAATTGAACCCAGAGTTATGGTGCATTAATTGCATCATGGAGGAAGCATCCTCGACAAGATTCATGACAATCCCATACAACACGCGAGCACGAGAGCAACTGGTCTATTCGCAAAAGGAGAACAGAGAGAGTAATAACAGCCAGAATGAATAGAGTGAGACCACAGATCTCACCAAATTCATTTGAACTTAGGAAACATTCGACAATCACCACTATGGCACCACTGAAGCCAGCAGAACCAGGCCAGATAGCCAGACCAACTAGGGTTCAAACTAGGTCATGAGAACCGCTGGAAGAAAATGAGCAGCAAGAATTGGAGATCATCGATATCGACAAGATCCCATCCCTAGAGGCGATACCAGTAAACCCTACAACGATACTGGAAGAGATTCAACAACCACAAGTAGAGGCCATGAAAGAGGATACGCCAGTAGCGACGCATGAGCCTAAGAACGAGGAAGAGAAAACCCAATGGGAAGTGCAACCAGAAAGCACTGAAGCAACCGTGGAAGTTAACAGAATGACATGAAATCTGGGAGAAGCAGTGCAACCATATGATTCACAAGCAACCATCCTAGGTCAACCAACGAAGGAGACCATTAGAACTACCTCAACTTGGCTAGCATGGATTACAGGGGAGCAATCAGGAGTTGCTGGAACTTCAAACTAGCCACTGTAGCAAGAAGACAGAGTTCAGATACCGAGCTCACCCCGCAAGAAACCTGTAGCAGAAATTATTCTACCACACATACCGTACAAGTAGAACCGGAGCTACTGGGTCACATTGGGAAGCTCAAGTATTCTGACCATGACGTATCAGATGAAACCAAGTTCCTGGAACTTGCACAAAGGGTCTTTATGCATACCATAACCGTAAACCATCTTGGAGAAACGATTAGCCAGCCACACCAGTGGGCAGTTGGACTGGACAGAACATGAATCTTAGGTTTGTTGAAGCTACCACATTTTGTTCGAGGCCAGTACGCGACAGCATGCATCAAGCAGTTGTTAGCAGTCACACATGGAGGGGACATATGGCTAGACAAACCCGTCCCCATAACTATTTATCTTATCGCACAAATCATAGGGTTACCAACCCGGGGTATGGATCCTGCGTTGATTCTAGACGACAAATCCAAGGAGAAAGCATTGACAGAAGAAATGAAGAAGAAATATGGCACTACCAGAGGAACGAGGGGCATCATAATAAAATGAATCAACAACGTAGCTACACAATTGGGCACAAAGATATTAGCCTGCAAATTTCTAAGAAAATGTCGCAAAGATGAAGTACCGGCAAGAGTCATCGCAGTTGCAACTTAGTGTGTAGAAGGAACCTCTCTAAGTTGGGCACCATATCTATTGAATTTTTTTCAACTGGACTATAGGGATGCGCAATACCTAGGAAAATAATTCCATTACTCATGGATGATCACCCTAATAGCCTTCATGGGATGGCAGGAACCAGAGTATGTAATTTTTTGCACTAGACCACAACTAGTAGGAGCAAGATACCTATTACTGATATTTGGGCCACAGGCCACGCATAAGAGGGAGAATGGAATCATATTTGAAGAATACCTATGGGACATACAGGAATCCATCATCCGATCATGGAGAATAACACCAGAGGCTGTCGTGTGATATGCAAACATCGCCAATTTTCGGGCCACAAGACAGACAATGTGGATACAACCAAGGCAGGATCCAAATAGACAGTGGCTACCGATGCGCTAATGCATCAAAAAAGGTGATATAAACATGGTCATCAATGAATGGCCTGATGTATGGAGAATCCCATCCATTACCTAGGAAGTACCGGAAAGAACAACAGAAGGAGAGGCAATGCAGGCAGAAACACAACTTCTGGAAGTCCCACTACCCAAGAAACCAAGGATGGGCCAAAACAATATGACTCAGGTAGACAAAGGGTCAAAGCAGATAGGGACCCAGAAAGGGAAGAAATAGACCACAAAGATGACCAACGGACAACCGAGGATAAGGGAGTGCAAGAGACCGCCTCAAATCCCACCACACAGAAACTAGGGGGAACTAAGAGACCAGTTGTACAGGAAAAAGGCACACACAAGAAATCAAAGGTGCAATGATCATCACCAGACTATATGATCATGGAGGATGATGGGGAAATGATCGCCAGAATGGTCCAAGATTTATTAGCAGAAGATTTCGATCACGCAACACATCATAGGGATAAACTGCAAAAAGAGCTGGCAGAAATGGGACAATTCCTCAAGAAATTCTGGGAAGCACAGACATCAAGCAACAGCAGAGGCATAGATCCATCGATAATACAGGCCAAAGAAAGAGTGGAGGTAGAAGAACAAGACCCAGTCCACTCAATGCCACATTCAAACACGACAATCTACATCAAACCTAGCATGTTGCGTATGGATGAAATCGTGGGGAAGACACCCCTGAAAGACTTGGACCACATCCAATTGGTCTTAACAAGGATGCCATCCAGGGCACTACACAAATTATAGGTTAGCATCGACCACAAGGTATAGTCTCATGCACATAAAAACTTAGTTGAGCTACAACAAGCAACGAAGAAGCCTGAGGCACTTGAAAATTTTTGTGAGCAAGCCAAGCTCGAAACTGAGGAGGAAAACTAATGCAGGAATGAACTGGAATGAAGAGTGGGAGGAGTTTTTGAGAAAATTCCAAGCACTGCACAAGGGAATGAACTCTTGGTAGTAGGAAAGATTGACCAGATTGTGTAGGCAATTGATCAATATCAGAAGGAGATCGAGAATATCCACAAACATCTCACACCAACCACTCCACCGGTAGTGAAGGAGCAAAGGAAGAAGGAAGCAACAATGCAGCTACAGGATATGTAACAATAGGTTAGCATAGCAGCCGAATTTCTCGATAAAGTAGCACAACTTTGGACAAGGTTGGAGGAGGATCCATAGGTCCAACGCTAGGATAAGGAAGAGGAAAGGATCAATACAATGATCCAAGAACTCAAACAGAGGCAAAAGACCATACCAATCCCAGAACGATTCAAGGGGAAGCAGGAGATGAAGAACATGTAGGCAACACTTATCATTGTGCAAACATAGAAACAAGAGCATCAAGATCAAATAGAGCCACTACAAGAACAAGTAGTAGAAATACTCGCACGGGCAGAAGGAGCTAAAATACAGATAGCATAGACCCAAATCGAATGTGTAGGATTGTTGAGAAATGAAGCGGTAGTTCAGGTAGTAGACACCATCAAGGAGAAGACTGCACGGGCACTGAAAAAAGTAGTAGATCTCAAGAAAAAGAACCAGACAATCACCAAGGAGATCGAAGAAGCTCAGAAGGATTAGGTGACTCAGGACGAATCACATGTTAGTATTGGGGGCCTGTTGGCACCAGGCCAAAGTGGAAAGAAGGATGATCATGAGAAATAAAGCGTGCAAAAACTGAAGTAACGACTGGAGAAAGAATAGCATGCACGCATGCAAGAAAGCGTGCACAAGGAAAATGACAGCTGGAGGAAGAACAACACGCGTGCATGGGAGGAAGACCTAACATTGGTAGGGTTAGGGTTTTGGTAATACATTGTAAATGGCTGAAGATCCCGATATATATAAATAGAGATACACAGGTATCATAGAGAGGTTGATTCACTTTTGCATTAGTTCATCTTTTGTAATACTCTATCGTAGCTAGATACAGATTGATGTGTTATGTAATATGGTCATGGACCAATTTTCTAAGTTGTTGAACTAAGAACAGAGGAGAGGAGGAATATCTGAGGATTATATCATAGGTTGTGGAGCCTGGTGTGATCTAGTTCACCTCATATAGATCTGACCCATTCTTGAGGAGAATTGTAAGTGTGCGGCACTGGAGATGCAGAACTATCATAATAAAAGAGCCAAGATTCAAATATTTGTGGACGTATCCCAGGAGGGGGTGAATCACAGTAATATCTATGTAATGTGATGAATGCATGCATCTCTTTACTTTCTTTCAGTAGTTCATTGGTATTCTTAATAAATGAGTTAATATATTGTTATGGAATACGATTGTGTTTCTCGGGAAATAAACTGTGAAGGGTAGATGCACATCCGTGCATACTAGTAGATTGAAACCACTATTCATAGTAGATGGCTCGTATTAAGAACCCCCTATCTCATACTCAATCCTAGGCTATAAACGCCTAATTCTTACAACTACCCATCTAAATCTATCTCAGGTGAGACTGACTAGTTCATTCTGTGTACTGTGTTTCCTTCTGGTTTACCAGGAGGGTCAACAGTTTTAGAGGATTTGTTGGAAAATCGAAAGACATGAACCCTGGGTCAATAAATCAGATAGTAAAAGAGAGAAGTTAAACCAACACCACCCATAAATCCCATAGAAATAATTTACTATGCCCTAGAAGGTACATGGAATGGAATGTATTTTTTTTTCTTTTTATTAATGTGTTTATGAGTAGATCAAACTATGTATCCTCTAATGGACCTAACTACATATTATTTCATTTTGTGCCTAATACACATACCTTCACAAGTTGGCTACTATTTTTCTAAAACAATTTTTTCCTACAAATTTGGAGGAATGATCCTCCCTTATAATTTGTTTTCTTTATACTTTAGACAATCCCTCTCCAAGCTAACCAGGTACACCAACCAAAAGGAGGTATGGGAATAGGTTCTGGATTGGTGAAATGGCTATATCAAGGATAACAAAATGCATGAGTGAAAATGGTCATGGAATCATTGACTGGATAACTGAGTGTGTACATGAATCACTGTGAACTCTTCCTGAAAGTGATGGTGAGTATGACAGTCAGGCTCTACTCTGGTAATAAAATCCCCTATGATATGAATGCATGTCCCCAACTTGACACTTGTCATATCGAAAGTTACTTTGGTCCACTTGTCTCCAACTTTAGGACTTAGGATAAAATAATTGTCCATACTTTACGTTTTAGGAATATCAATATAATATTCCCTTGAATTTTGGCCCTCCCTTTCCTTAACTAGTGAATTTCAGTCCCCCATCTCTTTTCTCGTGGTCGTTTTGTGCGCAGCAATGTATTTATATTAATCGAGTCATGTACAAAGTAGGCACATTGGCCCTTGACATCTAGGAATTCCGGCCTAATACCAAAACATAAGCATCCTAGCTTATAGTAACCGTCTCACCAGCCTATAATACATATCATATACACGAGGCTCATTGTCCTCCATATTGCACACACCTTAGTTACTGTGCATGGTATCCTGCGATGTGCATACTACATCATTTTACTGTGTAGTTCATGCGCTCACTATGCCACATGATGTTCATTACCAAATGAGGTCAAAACAACTCACCAGCTTAAGTATATTTATATTACATTTGAAATTGGGTTCAGTCGAGGGATATTACAATCCCATCCCCTTATTTATGCATTGTCTACAGTGCATCATACACCCATATATAATAGAGTTTCAAAAATCTTTAAAAAGAAGTGGGTATTCCATCCGTAATACATCTTCATGCTCCCAAGTAGCATCCTCAGGACCGTACCAGGTCCATTCAACCTTTACAAGCCCTATGGCTCGGTTCTGGAGCTACTTGACTTTTTGATCCAAAATGCGCATCGAATGCACTTGAAAAGTGTTAATATTATGGTAGCTGTGGGAGGTATTTACCCCCACGTGTGAACCTGACAAGAATAGAAGACTCCGGGAAGCAAGAGAAACCCTAATGAGTTGGCTAATAACCCTAGAAGCCTTGTCAGCTTAAGAAGAAAATTTATATTGGTTTATTAGCCTCCAAGAGAAGAAGTCGGCCAGAATTAATAATAATATATTGAACAGACACATACCTAGAAGGAGAAGTCGGCCCCAACAAACTGGTAGGATTACTATAAATACAGGGCACTAGTTCTCATTTGTAGCATCTCAGAATTGCAGTTTCCCAGTTGGTGCGCACTGCAGTTGCAGTCTGGTGTGCAGGTTTGGAGGAGGGTTGCAAGTGCAGCTGCAACAGTAGCTAGTTCTCAGTATTGGATTAAATATCTCTTGGCTAGGGTTTGGACTATCTGATCATATTTTTGTGATGCGCTATCCTTGGGGATTGATGCGCTACTCTTTGTTTGGCTATCTAGCCTAGGGTTTGCTTCCGGAGGAATTCTTAGTCAAGGTTAAGGTGCTCAGAGGGAGGCTTCGGCCTATGGTTGGGTGACGAGGGTATCGTCAATGGTAAAATGAGCACACCATCTTCTATATTCTAACAGGTTTTGGGCCCACACCCCTTCAGTCAACCTAAAACACTGGAAGGAAACATAATCGCTAGACATTGAGCTTGTTGAGGAACTGCCACTAGGGTTACTAGCAGGAGCAGCTTTCAAAATCACTGCAGCTAGGGTTACCAGCAGAAGCAGTTGTAGAAACCCTAAACCTCTTGTCAAGGCACATTAAGTGACGAGATTGACCTAATCTCTAGATAGATTAGTGCGCCCTAGCCCAGTGCATCTCCTGGTACTCTCAGAAGACCAAGACGTAAAGCTTGGATTTCTGGTCAAATCTAGGGTTTGACCAAGTCAAGCAAGCCATGATGAACTCTATAAATTCTAAGAACAAGCTATATGGAGCCTCTAACTTCAGATCATGGAAAATAAGGATTGACCTCATCCTTGCTAAGAATAAAGTGATGGATATTGTGAAAGGAAAGATCGTGAAGCCAGAGTTTAAAGAAGAAGAAGGGAAGGAACCACATAACGTTGCATCTATGGAGAAGTTCAAAGACGTTGACATCAATGCCATGAGTATCATAGTGGATTCTATAAAATACCACTTGATACCCTACATCTCCCATCTTGACTCATTGAAGAAGATGTATGATGCCCTAACAAATATCTTCTTAGTCAGAAACATTGGACAAGTTATGAGTCTGAAGAATGAGCTTCGTGACATGAAGATGAATGATGACGACAGCATAACATCCTACTTTGGAAGGATCTCTCAGCTAAGAGATCAACTACAAGCTATTGAAGAGATCACTTCAGAAAAGGAATTGGTCAACATAGTACTCAATGGTCTTCCCAAGACATGGGATGCATTTTCCGCAAGCATGAACACAAGGAAGGAGTACCCGACATTTGAAGAACTTTGGACTTGCTGTGCTCAAGAAGAATCAAGGATCAATGCAAAAGAGAAACCTCAAAAGAAGCATGATTATCAAGCCTTCACAGCAAGATTCAAGAACTTCAGGGAAAAAAGAAAGTTCAATTCAAGAACGAAGCCAAAACAAAGAAAAGATATTTCAGAAATACAATGCTTCAACTGTCAGAAGTACGGTCACTATAGGAATCAGTGTCCCGAGCTAAAGAAAAGGAAGGAGAAACACGAAGCATCGATTGTCAAAGAAAGGAACCTGCAAAGAAGACTAAGCAAGATGGAAGAGACTTATTCTACTAAAAGGTAACAACACTCTTCTTATTTTCTTGTACATATCTTGCTTGCATCATCTTTGTACATATCTTGTATATCTATCTCTTGGAAGATAATGTGTTCCAAGAAGAACTATACCTATGAAAGAAAAACAAGACAAGGATGAATATCATTAGATAATACATATGAAAGGATGAAATACAAATCATGTGGAAGACATTACAAGATAAGACCGAAATCAGAATCAATCTTGAAGAGACTTGGTTAAAACAGACACAGAAAGAAGTCAACAATCGAAAGGAAACTGGAAAAACACTTATGACATTCTATAGAAGACAACAAGAAGGAAGCGTGGATTATGTTAGACAAGAAAGCCAATTATATATATTGCAGAAGACAATAAGGATGAAAATGGAAGCATGGACTCTATTATATATTGTAGAAGACAATAAGGACAGGAGACGAAAGCATAGACTCAGTCAAACGAAGGGAACAAATTATATGCACTTATACAAGAAGCAAGGATCAGGAGGGAGATAATCTTATGATCCATTGAAGATGATGATCCATGGTAGCAGTCATGAAAGACAGTATGTGTTCAACTCAACCGCAGAAGAAGACTTCCTCAGAAGCCTCAAAGTATTCCTGGTTGTCCATCCAGATCCAAGACCCTATGATGAAGAAAATACGTGGAATCTCTAGGGCATGGAATCTATAAGAAACTCCATGGACCTAAGAGCTAATGAAAAACATGAAGATTCCAACAACCAGTCATTGTATCAATAATCACAAGATTACCATCCTAATATGAACTCACTAAAAGCAATCAAGCAGAAGAACCGAAAGTCGTGATGAAGAACAGTGTGCGAAAGACTTATAAGCGAAAGCATTGCAAGATCCAGAACCAAAGGTTCTCCCAGATGGAGGGAGAAGACTATGATGATTGATTGTTCCAGTACACCAGACTTATCTCTATATAATTCATTATATCATCTGCAAACATCCATGAGTCGGAATTCTACATCAGACAAATGCAAAGAATGTTCTCTAGAGAAATTGAATAAAGAGCATATGAAGAGCAATCTCAAAACTTTGAGGCATACCAGAAAGATACTCCTGTATGCAGATAAGAAGAAGACAACTTGGCGGAGAACCTCCAGTGCATAGCATAAGCGTGGTGAATATTTCCTATAACATCAAGATGACTACTCAGAATATCATATCTCATGATGACAAAAGAAGTACCACATGGATATGTTCCAGTTCTCCAACTATGATATACTTTATTGTTTAGATCTACATGAAACCTTCACAGTGTTCCAGATTGAAGTACAAGCATTACACTATCCATGATGAAGTCCAGAAAGGAGAAAGGGATTCTCCAATACATATCTCCATAGATGAGTAGATAAGCATACATTTTGGTAAATCCTATATTCAAGATGAAAGAACTTGCATAATCAAGCTAGAGCTCATGGAAATAACTCTCTTAGCTGGAAGGGAAGACTCTCCAAACTAGAAAAAGGTATGAAAACATTTATTTTTGTAATTGAAATAACTCTCCAGTTAGGAGGGAGCATTGAAAATATTATTTATCTTTGTAATTGAAAAATAGTCCAGATTGGACAGATTCTTTTCTATTCGGAAAGTGGATTGATATTTTTGACAGACAGTGACTTCCCATTGTAGTTAAAATGGGAGGCAGACTGATTGCTGATGTATCATAGACAGTGACTTCCCATTATGGGGAGTGGTCTAGGAAAGTCATTCTTCTTGGCAGTCACTCTGAGTAGTGGTCAAGTAGAATGGTCCGCCTCGCCGGGAGTCATTCTTTCGAAGTTCACAGTTGTGAGCAGTTTCGAAGAATCGTCCGTTTTGGAGGTTGATGCAGGACAAACATTCCTCGAGGGTTATACATTCTCTCCAGGTTACACTTTAGTGTCGGAGGAATGGTCCAGACAGTTATTCCTTGAGGGCAGACTCATTCTCTCTAGGTTACACTTTGTTTAGTGTCGGAAGAATGGCCCAGGGTGGGGAGTAGTCCAGGCTCAGCAATCAGGGACAGTTATTCCTTGAGGGCAGACTCATTCTCTCTAGGTTACACTTTGTTTAGTGTTAGAAGAATGGCCCAGGGTGGGGAATAGTCCAGGAAAGTCATTCCTTAGGGAAGACTCATTCTCTCCAGGTTACACTTTTGTTTAGTGTCAGAGGAATGGCCTAGGGTAAGGAATAGTCCAAACATTTCTCAAGGGCAGTCTCATTCTCTCCAGGTTACACTTTGTTTAGTGTCAGAGGAATGGCCTAGGGTGAGAAATGGTCCAAGCTTAGAAATCATAAATAATCCTTCTTCCTTGGTTGAGAAGAATGGGGCAGATGGCCCATTGTTGATATTCTATATTGAGGGCAGACATTCTTTTAGATATCACAGACATGAGTGAAAGATTGGCCCAGATGATTATTGTTGATATTCTATATTGAGGGCAGACATTCTTTCATATCTCACAAACGTGAGTGAAAAATTGGCCTAGATGATTCAGTTTTTTATCATATCATTGTTTCTATGAAGATGAAGACTACTGTGGTGGCAGACATTATTTCAGATCTCACAAACGTGAGTGAAAGACTGGCCCAGATGATATAGTTTTTTTTATCATAACATTGTTTCTATGAAGGATTCTCTCAGATAATTGTTATGAAGACTATATGACAGTAGATGAGGACTATTGTGGTGAATATGTTTCACCATTTGCAACCTTACGTTGTTGATCAAGTACTTGTGTGTTACTTGATCTAGTAGTTAACCACTGAATGTAGTTATGTACTACTATGAATAGACACAAATGTGTTCTATCCTTTTTCTAATTGCCTTGAATACTATCAACAGTTTATTGGAGACAATGATCATTCAGACAAATGATGAATATAGATTTTCCAGACAGAAAATAGTTCAGATCTTTTACTCCTCTTGTATCACTCTATGGTGAGAGTGACTTATCCAAAATCATATCTAACTACTCAGATGAAGTATGGTTTCGAGAGATGATGCAGATGATGGTGATGGTGATGCTCATGATCCATTCATGAAATAGTCTAGATGAATATATTGATGCTACCGAGTAAATGGTATATTTTGTGCTCAAGTCCATTACCTGTAAATACCTCTCTAGCTAGGAGGGAGTGTTAATATTATGGTATTTGTGGGAGGTATTTACCCCCACGTGTGAACCTGACAAGAATAGAAGACTCTGGGAAGCAAGAGAAACCTTAATGAGTTGGCTAATAACCCTAGAAGCCTTGTCGGCTCAAGAAAAAAAATTATATTGGGTTATTAGCCTCCAAGAGAAGAAGTCGACCAGAATTAATAATAATATACTAAACAGACACATACCGAGAAGGAGAAGTCGGCCCCAACAAACTGGCAGGATTACTATAAATACAGGGTGCCAGTTCTCATTTGTAGCATCTCAGAATTGCAGTTTCCCAGTTGGTGCGCACTGCAGTTGCAGTCTGGTGTGCAGGTTTGGAGGAAGGTTGCAGGTGCAGCTGCAACAACAGCTAGTTCTCAGTATTGGCTTAAATATCTCTTGGCTAGGGTTTGGACTATCTGATCAGCTTTTTGTGATGTGCTATCCTTGGGGATTGATGCGCTACTCTTTGTTTGGCTATCTAGCCTAGGGTTTGCTTATGGAGGAATTCTTAGTCAAGGTTAAGGTGCTCGGAGGGAGGCTTCAGCCTATGGTTGGGTGATGATGGTATCATCAATGGTAAAATGAGCACACCATCTTCTATATTCTAACAAAAAGTGCCTTCTTTCTCCACCTGAATCACATTCCAATCAATAACATGATCAACATCTGGTATATATTTCTTTAGTAATGATACATGGAAGACATTATGAACAGACACAGATGCAGGCAATGCAATCATATAAGCAACTAGACCAATCCTCTCCAGGATTTCAAAAGGCCCACAAAATCTAGCTGCCAACTTGGCGCAGCTTCCCAACTTCAGGGAACTCCTGTTAGCTTTCACTTTCAAGAAAACATGATCACCCACTTTGAATTCTCTGTGGGTTCTATTCTTATCGGCATAAATTTTCTGTCTATCTTGGGCATCTTTTAAATTCTTCTTAATTTTTATCATCTGGTCCTCCATATCCCTGAGAAACTCTAGCCCAACTATTTTCCTATCAGCTGGATTATCCCAACTCACTGGAGTATTGCACTTTCTTCCATAAAGTGATTCAAATGGGCTTATCTTTAATGATGCCTGATACCCATTGTTGTATGCGAATTCTACCAAGTGTAGGTAGTCTTCCCATTTTGATGGTTTGTCCATCACATACATTCTCAGTGTATCTTCTATCACCCTATTCACTCTTTTTTTATGTCCATTAGACTCAGGATGATAAGTTGTACTAAAGTTCAGATTCGTTCTGAATCCTTTCAACAATCCTTTCCATAAATTCAAGGTGAATTTCAGGTCTCTGTCGGACACAATTGTTTTAGGAATCCCATGCAATCGTGCCACTTCCTTCATGAAAATATCAACAACCTCTGTTGCCTTGTGCGTAGTTTTCAATGGAATAAAATGGGCAGCTTTCGTAAGCTTTTCCACCACCACCATGATCGAATCATGCAACTTTCATGTTCTAGGCAATCCCGTAATAAAATCCATTGTCACCACTTCCCACTTCCATTCAGGAATGGTTAAAGGTTGAAGCAACCCTGTTGGGTGTCTATTCTCAGCTTTCACTTTCTGGCATTCCATACATATAGCAATGTACTTGGTGATCTCTTTCTTCATACCTGGCCAAAAGTAATGGCTCTTGATCGTTGCCATGATTTTCTAATATCCAGGGTGCCCTGCATAAGGAACATTATGCATTTCATGCAAAATCATACATTTCAAGTCCTGGACATTTGGAACAAAAATTATGTTCTTGCGCAATAGTATTCCATCTAAACCCAACTTATAATCATCCACCTTCCAAAGTATATTCCCCTGCTGTAGCATTGCTACCAATTCCCTATATTGCAGATCTGCATTAGCAACCTCCAGAATTTTGCTTTTAGCATCATTTTGGTACATGCTAATGGTTGAAGTATATAACTCATGCACCTTCCTGCCGAGTGCATCAACCACTTTATTCTCCTTCCCTTTGATATGCTTTATATCAAAATCATATTCGCTTAGAAATTCCAACCATCTTCTTTGTCTAGAATTTAGATTTTGTTGATCAAATAAATATTTCAGATCATTGTGGTCTTTTCTTAGCTCAAACCTCTTTCCCATGAGGTAGTGTCTCCATTTTCTCAAGGCATGCACTATGGCTTCCAACTCCAAATCATGAGTGGCATAGTTTATTTCATGATCCTTCAACTTCCTCGATTCGTAACATATGACAAACCCATTTTGACTAAGGACTCCACCAAGTCCTTCATTACATGCATCAGTGCATACGATGAAGTTTTCTTCTGGGTCTGCGATACTTAATACTGGAGCACTTGTAAATAATTGTTTCAAGTGTTGGAAACTTCTTTCACAATCCAATGTCCACTAAAACTTCACCCCCTTCCTTTGCAAGGAAGTGACTGGATGTGCAATCTTTGAAAATCCTTCAATAAATCTTCTATAGTAACCTGCAAGACCCATGAATGATCTCACTTATGTTACATTCTTTGGTGATGACCATTCATTAATGGACTCTATTGATCCAGGTGGATATCGGTGGCCACCCACCTTTTTCGACTGGCTCAAAACTGTTTTCTGGCAATTTTGGCAATTTACTATTTTTAGCAGCTTTTAACTTCCGGGGCCATTTTGAGGGCCTAAATGAAGGTTTTTCTAGATAGAGGTTCTCAATGATAGATGAAGGCATAATTGAGCCCCCAAAATGAATCTCCTCGATGATACCTTTCCAACGATCTATCACACGCCTAAAACGGAGATCATATGCAAAAGTTACGACCCCGGGAAGTTGATGTAC
>JZKD02S1672786.1:719716-735792 GCA_000966675.3 Picea glauca
GATTTGCCTCCTTATATGCAAATGTATGCAGTTGTTAATGTTGAGAATTTGAAATTGTATGAGCCTCCATTGATTGATGATCATGGAGAGCATGTTCAGATTCCTTCTATAGATGTTTTTCCCCAGAATATCTTACAGAACTGCATGAAGACACCATCCTTGACAAGAGAATGCGAAATTCAAAACGAGGAAATGTGGAGTATCTTCGAGTTGGTCTTAAAGGTACCAATCCAAGCAAAGCCAAGTGGATTGAGGTTGGAAGGGTGAGGGGACTATACCCTCATCTTCACATAGATTGAATATAGTCTTTTGGAGGTCCAAAAGCTTCCCAATGGGGAGGTGTGATCAGGGGATCAAATTTTGCTCAAAAATTCAAAGTGCTCGGAATTGCTTCAAATCGGACAGGAGCGTAGGCCTCATCGTTGCGAACCCAATGCAACTCATTTGGGTTCAAATGGACATCGGGAGAAAGAGATATCGCGATCTGTTTGAATCGTCAAACAGGTAAAAAAAGGACGTTGACTGGGTAGTCCGTACAGGCTGACGTGGCAGGGGCCATACGATGATGTGGTAGAGGCCATACGTCTGTACGCTGACATGGCATGTGATGATGTGGCAGTTTTTTATTGGTAGCTGAGGGTGAATGATATTCTGACATGTGGCATCATTTTGACAAGTGTTTGGGTGCCATGTGGCCCAGTCATGGGCTGCCACGTGGCACCCCGTTATTGAAAATGGTTTGTTATTCAAAATTTTATGGAGTCCGTGGGGTTCAAACCCCGGACCTCCCCTATGGTTCTGCACTTTGGTAGAGTGTGGGCTACCACTAGCCCACACGATGTTCCTTATATACCATATGTGTTTTATTATATTTAAAATATATTGAAATGTGATATGGGGGCGTCCGGGCTGGGGCTTAGCCCCAGCCCCGGTCACATACATTTTAAACCACATGACCGATACATATATATATATGGAGCACGTGTTTCAAACAACCCCCAATCGCACTTACACACCCATACGACCATACCCTTCATTGTTGCGCGCGCGGGTTTTCAAATGTTAGCCTGTGGTTATATGTGTGACCGCATGCGACCACAACAGAGAGCATGGGATTTTGACACAGTTGAGTTTTTGTGCTAGCCCGAGGTCATATGATGACCGCATGTGCCCAAGAGTTTGACGGTTAGGGGCTAGCGCACCCATAACCGTCCTACAGTTTGCACCATTGGCACAGTTGCATTTGGTGCCAGGTTTTTGCGCTTAAATAAGTGTGTGTGCTAGGTTGAATAAACAAGGGTGCGTTTTGTATATGCAGAGACAACAAGATTGAAGGGGAGACTTCAAGGAAGCCTAACCTCTTCGTTTTTTGGCCAAACGAGATGCCGAAAAATCCCAGCTAGGGGTTTTTGGATGCTTTGAAGCCATTGGAGCAGTCTGTTGGTCATTTTGAGCATTGTAAAGCACGTTTTTGAGCACTTTGAGAAAATAATAATAATGATCCATTGGAAGCTGGACCAGGAGATGTAGCCCAAGTGAGGGGTGAACTCCTTTATCATTTGTTGTGTTATGTGTTTATGTTCATTGATTATGCTGCTATTTATTTTTGTCTTAAATCAGTAAATCCTATTAATGATGTGTTGCAAAGTTGATCCATTTGCTTTTAACACATAAAATTTACTTGCAAATATTTTCAAGATTACAAGTCTTCTTCATTTTTAGATCACTTAATGTAGCTAGGTATGCTCTTTCTTCGAGGGCTGAAATCTTTAGATCATATCTCATAGGAAGAGACCTTAGTGCCTTTTGAACAATGATTGTATCTTTCATTTCTTCTCCCATACCTTTAATAGCATTGACTATTTCATAAACTCGTAGAAAATAGGTGGCAATGTCTTCATATTCCTTCATCTTCAATTGTTTGAACTTGGCTCTAAAGGTTTTAAGTTTAGCTCCCTCAAATTTGGAATCACCTTCATAGATATTCTAAAGTTTGTCCCAAACTTCCTTTGTGGCTTAAAAGTACATAAACTTGACATGTATTGATTCAGTTAGACCATTCAAAATAGAATTTTTGTCCCTTGAATTGTTTTCTTCAAGTTTCTTTCCATCCTTGTCTATTGGTGGAGTGGTCAGTGCATTGTATCCATCTACAAATTCTCACCAGACATCAAATCCCTATGCCTGCAAATATGTTTCCATCCTTCTTCTCCATAAGGCATAGTTCTGCCTTCAAACTGTGGTACTCCAATATTAGCTTATTCCATGATCTTGTTCTAGTGGTTAGATTGATTTTTGAAGGACCTGTTATGATTCCAATTGTTGGAATACTGAGAGGGAGGGTGAATAAGTATTAGTATCACCACTTTTAACCACAAATATGAATGTCTAATTTAACAACAGTATATCATAAATATATCATCAATAAGTCATGAGCATTATCACAACATTACATCAAATACAAAGTACACCAGAATTTATGTGGAAACCCAAATGGGAGAAAACCACGAAATGATTTTTTATATATCAAAGATTACATTCATGGGAAGCACCAACTTCCCAATTCTTGATCTACAACTGGAAGGAGGCTATGACCCCCTATTTACAGGATCCAACTTGAAGGGAGCTACAACTCCCTAAATTCTCTGGCTCCAACCAAAAGGAGGCTACAACCCCTTGAATCTCAAGCTCCAACTTGAAGGAAGATCCAACTCCTTGTTTTCTCTAGCACAAACCGAAAGGAGGCTACAACCCCTTTCCTTTCCCCGTCCTTTCACCTTGGAAGATAAATGTAGATAAAATTGTCACTACTACAATCACTGCCACTATCACTGTCATCATCACTTTCACTACCATTGTCACATTAACATGTGCCTGTCAACCTGTCACTATCATTGTATCATCAACCTTCTATACCAAAACATGTACCATACCATGCATCAATTGTGTACCAACAAATGTAGTATAACATGCATCAATCATGTAACATAAAATATGTCAAATGTAGTTAAACATCAATGATAAGTAGCTAATTAGGTACCACGTACTAGAGCATCAATCACATATAAAACTAGTACCATATACCATAGCACCAATCATGTATAGACCTATACCATATCATCATTGAAGTGCCTCAGAGAACCCAAGCGTGTACCTCATGCATATGCCACCATACATGAAATATATACCTCAACCATACATCCACATCTCAAAGATGAGCCATAACAATCATGTCATACAAGAGTATACCTCAATCAACGATGTAGAAAATATGTACCTCAATCATGTGCCAAACTAAACATATCTAAAACATATATCATACCATAACCAAGTATAACCTTCACCATAAGAAAATAAGAATACATATACCTCTATAGCTGAACTAATACACAATATATAGGACATGTAAGGTTACTTTTGAATTCATGGACATGGTACTAGAATTACCCCCAAATATGTCTTTTCCTTGCGGGACTAATCCATCATGTCACGCGGGGCCTCGCATGATGATCCCTAAGCAACTCATGGGACACTAGTGGTCTGACCCACGAGGGTCAACCAAACTAGGGTTTCCTCAGAAAACTTCACTCTCCTCTGTAACCTCAAACTCTTGCACTTCTCACTCATCTCTACCTCAGATTTCATTATCGCAAAATGCCAAATAGATCACTAGTTCACTAGAAAATGTTCAATAGAATGAATGATTGATTGTACTTATGAGAGACTCCTTGAGGTGTATTTATACTTTTTCAAAGAAACCTCTCTCCTTAATATTAAGGGCTTCTATACTTTATTGTTACAACAACTTTATCCTTTCATTAAAGACTTGTAACCAACTAGGGGCTTCTTGACCATTCTTTAGGGATTCTAACTTCACAAGGCCATAACTCCTCGACTGTGAGGAACTACATGGCATACAACCTATCACCAGAAACGACATGACGAGGACTATCCATCTATGAGTGATTTACCTATATTTACGCCATTATTCATGGCCTTTTTCCTTGATCAACTACGGGTTCCATAACCATACCTTTGGGGCTACCGGACTTCTTCAAGGGTTGACATCAATGACAACCAATATTTCAACAATATACATACATATATATATTGCATAAGTAAAAACATAACAATGAGTGAAAATTGCAACTTCAGAAGGTTGTAACGTTTCGCTCAGAACTCAAA
The DNA here is from genome assembly GCA_000966675.3 of Picea glauca. NCBI lineage: Eukaryota > Viridiplantae > Streptophyta > Pinopsida > Pinales > Pinaceae > Picea > Picea glauca. Next base: position 723,902 of record JZKD02S1672786.1, read on the forward strand.
ATAAGGCATGAGTACAACCATTGGAGAACTCGGAATAAGACATGGGAGGAAACGTGTCAAGGATTTATGGATCCTTAGACAACAAGCAAGTAGAATATCAGTCCCCCATGACTGAAGTGGAAGGTAAGATTGACAACCATCCCATAAAAATTTTAATTGATTTTGGAGAAAGCCATAGTTACATAAAATTTAATATTATTGAAATATTTCTCTTACAGAGTAAGCATAAGAAATATTGGTTAGTTTAGTTATCCACAAGGGCTAAGAGGAAAATGAGTGAGTTGGTCAAATGTTTTCCAATAGACATGAATGGACTCATCCCAAAGGTATATTTGAACATCATACCATTAGGTTCATATGATTGTATAATTAGAATGGATTGGTTGGAAAAACACCATGTTATCCTAGACTATTACAACAAGACAATCACTTGTCTTGATGAAGAGGGGAAACAAGGAAAGGTTCAACACATTCAAAGGGTTGTATTTTTTAGAGAGGTTTAAACTATGAAACTGAAAATGATTTCCAAGAAGGGTTGCCATATTTTCATAGCCCATATGGAAGAGGTGGTTAGAGATAGCATTCCAAGTATTGAATACCATCCAATCTTGAAGAATTTTGGAGAATTTTGGGGGGAGATATCAGGACTACCACCAAAGAGAGACATTGATTTCTCCATTGATTTAGTTCCAAGAGCTTCCCTAGTGTCCAAAACACCTTACAAAATGGGCACACCAAATTTGAAGGAGTTGCAAATGCAGCTTGAAGAACTATTAAAGAAGGGGTGTATACTTCCAAGTGTGTCACCTTGGGGTGCCCCAGTTATTTTTGTGAAGAATAAAGATGGAACCTTAAGGCTATGTATTTATTTCATAAAGATAAATAAGGTTACCATAAATAACAAATATCATTTTCCAAGGATTGATGATCTATTTGATTAGCTGAAAGGTGGAAGAATATTTTCCAAGATTGAATTGAGATCAAGTTATCATCAAATGAGGATAAAGGATGAAGATATCATAAAGACACCATTCAAGACAAGATATTGGCATTATGAATTTACGGTAGTGCCATTTGGGATATCAAATGCACCAATTGTTTTCATGTTCCTAATGAATGGAGTGTTTAAGAAATAATTGGACAAATTTGTAATTGTGTTCCTAGATGATATACTCATCTACTCAAGGGTAGAGGAGGAACATGAGAAACATTTAAGAATGGTGCTAAAATATTTGAGAGAGCATAAGTTGTATGCCAAGATAAGTAAGTGCATATTCTATCAAAAGGATTCATTACTTGGGCCATATTATTTCAACATATGGGATAGAAATTGATCCTGAGGAGATAAAGGCCATTAAAGGATGGTCAGTGCCAAGAAATGTCACATAAGTCAGATCATTCACATGTCTTATGGGGTATTACCGAATATTCATAAAATATTTTTCAAATATTGCAAGTCCAATCACTTATTTGTAAAAGAAGGGAGTGAAATTTGAATGGACTTCCAAATGTGAAGAAATTTTTCAACATATGAAGGAAATTTTGACAAGTGTGCCAATATTGAATTTTGTAGACCGTGATGAAGATTTTGTTGTATGCATTTATGCATGCAAGGAAGGGCTCGGTGGATTCCTCACATAAAAGGTTCATGTGGTTTTCTACGAGTCAAGACTATTGAAAGAGAATGAGAGGAATTATGGCACACATGACTTATAATTAGCCATCATTATTCATTCACTAAAAATGTGGAGACATTACCTCATGGATCAAAACTTTGAGCTAAGGATGGACCATTGCAGTCTAAAATATTTGTTTGGATAACCAACATTAAATTCCATGAAAACTAGATGGATTAAATTCCTTGGTGAATATGACTTCGAAATTAAGCACATCAAAGGAAATGAGAATCATGTGGGTGATGCACTCAAAATAAGGGTGCATGGGGTGCATATTGCAGCCATTAGCATGTACATGACTGGTCTAAAAGATAAAATTTTGGAGGCAACAAACTTAGATCAATGTTACTTGCAAATAAGAGGTGCATTATAGCAAGGCTAATTGTAGCATAAATTTAAAGATTTTAAGTTGAGGGAATATGGAGTTTTCATGTACCAAGGAAAGGTATATGTGTCAAAATCCTATGAGTTGAAAAATATCGTTTTGAGGGAAATGCACAATGTACCCTATGTTGGAAACCCAGGATATTATAAGCCAATTGTAGTTGTGAGGAGCCAATAATTTGTGCTCATAATGAAGAAATAAGTGGTTGATTACATATACATATTCCTAGAATGTCAAAAGTTGAAGAATAAGCACAAACATCCAACTAGACTACTATATATATTGCCCATTCCATAATGGAAGTGGGAAGTAGCTACATTTGGTTTTATTACAAAGCTACCCAGGACTGTGAAGTAGCATGATTCCATCATGATAGTGGTGCACAAACTGACTAAGGATGCACATTTTATCCTAATAAAAACTACACACAAGGCAACAAATATTGTAGAGATCTACATGAAGGAAGTTTCCAAGCTACATGGAGTGCCCAAGGTAATTATTTTGGATAGAGATCCCAAATTCACATCCAATTTCTAGAAATATTTGTTTAAAGGATTTGGTACAAATTTAAATCTTATTAAAACATGTCACCCAGAGTTTGATGGGAAAATAGAGAGGACCAACATAATAATTGAGGACATGCTCAGAATGTATGTGATGGACCAGCCATCCAAGTGGGAGGACTATATCCATTTAGTTGAATTCTCTTATAATAATGGGTACCAAGCATCATTTAAATTTATCTCATTCAAATCCTTGTATGGAAAGAAGTGTAACACACTAGTGATATGGGATAACCCAGCAAACAAAGTTGTTATTGAGCCATAATTTCTAAAAGCAATGGAAGAGAAGATGACAAATATGAGGAAAAATTCAAAATCTTCCCAGGATAGGAAGACATGTTATGCAGACAAGAACAAGGTTTTCAGATATTTTAAAGTGGGAAAACATGTATTTTTAAAAGTGAAGGAGAAGACAAATTCACTAATATTGGGTTGTTTACTGAAACTGGCAACAAGATATTATGGGCCTTTTGAAATATTAGAGAAGATAGGCTTGGTTCCATACATGATAGCATTTCTTGCATCCATGAGAGTGAATAATGCATTTCATGTGTCCTTATTAAATATATATGTGCCTAGCCCTAACCACATAATTGACTGGACTGTGATCTAGGTGGAACACAAAGGAGACTTCTGAGTGGAACCAGTGCACATTATGGAATAGAAGGTAAAAATTATTAGGAAAAAAGTGATAGTCTTGGTAAAGGTCCAATGGACCTGCTATAGTCCTGAAGATGCTACATGGGAGAACAAGGAGACCATGCAGGAGGAGTAGCCATGAATATTTTTTAATTTTGAAGAAAAAATAATATAAGAATGCAAGATTCTATTATGTATAGCTAGATTTCTAGAACCACATCTCAAATTTTTCCTAACCAACCTATTCTAGGAACCCTAATAAAAAAATGGCACAGCCTAATGGACTAAGAGTGGTGAAGGGGGTACACTCCTTGGTTCAGCAAGTTGTAGGGGAGGGGGAGTGTAATGTCACCACTATAATCCCCAATTTAATTAATGCATAATGTAGATTTAATGTATGGATGTCACCAAGAAATGTATATGAGAATTGTGTTTCTAAATTTTAATAAATAAGATGTGGTGTCATCTTTTGGGGGACATCAACAAAGATTGGGGGATAAGTAATCCATGGGAGAGGAAATTTGTATTGGAAACAGGGGGTAGTTTTAGAGAGTCATGTTTTTGCATGAACAATAAGTAGACAACATGAATAAGTGAAATGTAGCTACAACAACAATGGAGGGAAAATTCTGGAGAATTTTTGGAGTTGAAGACTAAAGAAGAAAGTTTTTATGCTTACGGAAGAACTAGATTGTCAGGCCTAAAGACTGAACTCATGTGAGAGTTTCACTGCAGCAGGAAGCTTGTTGATTTTTGTTTCCTAGTATTTTCCATAGAAATGAGTTTCCCTCAAGTTCCTAGAAGTGATATTCATGGTTACCTATACCAAAGAGACCTCGATAAATGAATGGGATTCCCAAGGGACTGAGAGAAGTGAAGGGGTGCATTCCTTGGGTTGGGAAATTCGAGAGAAAGAGAGCTAGAGGAAATTCAAGATAGGTTTAGGAGAATGCTAGTGGGTTGTGTAATTATCAGAGTTGTGAGTGGACAGTGAAAGAGACCCTCTTTTGTAGATTCCTAGCCACAACTCAGGGGTGACTTTCTATTAAGAAATGAAATATAAATTATATGGTTGGGAGGAATTTCCATTCCAAGTAGTTGGTTGCACAACTGTTTTAAAAGATAAGTCTTTTATCTATTTTCTGAGTTAGTTTATGAGTTTAGTTGATGTGCATTTTAACTATGTATGAGCATGCTTTATATGTTGCTATGGTGAACTTATTAGTTGCATTCATGTTTATTTAGAACGTGATAAATGCATTTAATTAATGGTATCAAAAAATGGTTAAATATGTGTGTTTTCTTGGAGTTGGTAAGCTACACGATATGTTAGCATAAATTTTATTTTTATGTGTATTATGCATGTAATGAACCTCAGTCAATCTAGAGAAACTTGCAATGGGTGAAAGGATCTATGTGCACAAGAGTGCCCAAATCTATAATTTCAAGTGTTGGCGATCTTAAAAACATGTATGCTAGTCCGTTAGTGTTCCCCTCGTTATATGTGATGATGTGATGAAATTATTGTAAAAAAAACAATCATTTGTAATCCCTTTCTTGTTGAAGCTTAGTCTAGGCATGAAAGTATTGAAAATTTGAGTGATCGATGTGATGATGATCTCCTTTATCAATAGATATTAACACTTATTAATATCTTGCATCAAGACATGGAGCTCCTTGTCACATGTAGGGTAGTTTAGGATTATCTCTAGATCAAATCAAAATTATATTATATCAACTTACCTCCTTGCATATGGATTACTCTTATAGCATGGACACTTTCATTTGTTTCTACTTCAAATGGATTCTACAAATTGGGAAATTTGAGGATGGGTGCTTGATTGATTTTACACTTTGGTTCTTCAAAATCCTTCTACTAATTTGTTTCCCATTGTTTGTTATTGCATGAAGTGTTATGAACATAAATTAATATGATTCTATAATTTTGAAGATATTGGGATGAACCCACAAAGCTATTTACCTCAATAACATAGGTTAGAAGTTTCCTATTTGATTACGGCATCCATATTCACAAGACAAATTAGTAGTTTTCCTCTACCAATGAATACACCAAGTACACTAAGGATGTTTTGGAAAACTCACATTTTGTAATGTTTTCTAACAACTTATGTTTCATCAATGTCTTTAAAACATGCATTGTGTAACATACCCAACTCTCATCTTGGGCCACATTACTACTAGATTGACTAACATATTGATTCAAATGTGGAAATATATACAACATGACATATACACTAACGTAACTATCATTAATAATTAAACTCATGAATTAAAATGATTGAACACACACAATAACATTCATACAAACAAAATACAAAGTAAATGCAACATTTAATCATAACATTAAAACACTCATCTTTTTAAAATGTTTTACACAATTGGATGCAAACGTCAAACATTCCACCCAACCATAGACTTTGCTACTCCAATTCTCTTAGAAGCAATTCACCCACGATATGGATCTATGAGTCCACAAGGATGGAAAGGCTCCTATGGGCATCTACAGTCCACTCAAACAACTCAAAAATCATTAAATGTGACTCCTACAACAATTCCAACCACCCAACTCTCTTGCCTATAATTTTTTATCAAAATCTGGACTAGGGGTCAAAATTTAGCTCAAAAATCAAAGTTCTCGGAATTGCCTCAAAACAAACAAGTGTGTAGCCCTCATCGTCATGAACCCAACGCAACTCATTTGGGTTCAAACGAACATTGTATGAGAGAGATATCGCAATCTGTTCGAATCGCCAAACAGGTAAAAAAAATGAGTACTGACTATACAGTCCGTACAGTCCGTACGGATGTTGATGTGGCATGTCCGTACAATGATGTGGCAGAGCTGAATTGGCAGAGGTATGACCACTGATGTGGCAGGTGACATGGCATTCATTTATTGGTAGATTTTGGACAAATGGTGTTTTGACACGTGGCATTTAATGGGCAAATGGAGTGGTGCCACGTGGCCCAGTCGTGGGCTGCCACGTGGCACCATGGCAATGGTTGTTTGTTCAAATTTTTATGGAGTCCACCGGACTCAAACCCCGGACCTCCTCTTCCATTAAAATGTTTAGCAATGGTTGCCCAACCAACATACCACACATTGTCACTTGTTATGTATATGGTTTTATATTTATTTAAATTGAATTAAAGTTTGATTTGGGGTGCGTCCGGGCTGGGGCTTAGCCCCAGCCCCCGATCGCACACTTTAAACATATGACCATTGTATATATGAACACACATGAATATTTATTTCAAATGGAGCCCACGGTTATAATATGACCAGTGGTTACACGGATTGCACACGGAGTTGAATTGGGTTTAAAAAACGGTTATACCATATACCGACACTTGTCGGTTAACCACTCGCCATTGTAAATGGAGCCCCCTTTTGTGATAGAGCATGGTCACATGGTGACCTTTTGACCACGTCCTTGGCAGTTAGGGGTTGGGCACACCCTAACCATCCTACCGTGATCAAAATCTGGACCAGGGGTCAAAATTTAGCTCAAAAATCAAAGTTCTCATAATTGCCTCAAAACGAACAAGTGTGTAGCCCTCGTCGTCACAAACCCAACGCAACTTGTTTGGGTTCAAACGGATGTTGGATGAGAGAGATATCGTGATCTATTCGAATCGCCAAACAGGTAAAAAAATTGAGTGTTGACTGTACAGACCGTACGGATGTTGACATGGCATGTCCGTACGATGACATGGCAAAGATGAATTGGCAGAGGTATGACCACTGACGTGGCAGGTGACATGGCATTCATTTATTGGTAGATTTCAGACGAATGGTGTTTTGACACATGGCATTTAATGGGAAAATGGAGTGGTGCCACGTGACCAAGTCGTGGGCTGCCACGTGGCACCATGGAAATGGTTGTTTGTTCAAAATTTTATGGAGTCCATCGGACTCGAACCCCGGACCTCCTCTCCTGTTCAAAGCTTTAGTGATGGCCGCCCGACCAACATACCATATGGTGTCACTTGTTATGTTTATGGTTTTATATTTATTTAAATTGAATTAAAGTTTGATTTGGGGTGCGTCCAGGCTGGGGCTTAGCCCCAGCTCCCAGTCGCACACTTTAAACATATGACCATTGTATATACGAACATGTGTGAATATGTATTTTAAACAGAGCCCACGGTTATAATATGACTGGTGGTTACATGGATTGCACACGGAGTTGAATTCGGTTTAAAAAATCGGTTATACCATATACCGACACTTGTCGGTTAACCATTCGCCATTGTAAACAGAGCCCCCTTTTGCGATAGCGTGTGGTCACATGGTGACCTTATGACCACGGCCTTGGCGGTTAGGGGTTGGGAGTGCCCTAACCGTCCTACAGTTTGAATGGTTTTGCGGTTATGCACATGTGCTAGGTTTTAGCACAAGTTTTTGAGTCTGTTCTTGGTTGAGCACACAGATGTGCGTTTTGGCGAACAAGAGACAGCAAGCTTGAAGGAAGAAAATGGCAGGAGGCCTATCTTCTTCATTTTTTGGCCAAATGAGGTGTTGTAGAAGCCCAACTAGGGGTTTTTGGACGTTCTGAATCCATTGGCACTATTTTCAAATCCATTTGAAGACTTCTTTTGTAGGTTTTTAAACATTGAAGTTTCAGGAAGCTTCAGGGAGCTTGAAGCCCTCATTGTTTGAGGTCATGCTCAGATAAGCCTATGTTTGTTTTCTGTGATTGAATAATAATTTTTGGCTAATTATTATGCTCTGAACACTTTGGGATAGGTTTCAGATCCATTTGAGGACTTTTACAGGTGTTTTTTCCACAAATAAGCTCAGGGAAGCTTAAGGCCACATGTAGAAGAGGTCATGCCCGAACGAGCCATGATCCGTTTTCAAAGTTTTATTAGTCATTTTTGGGGTTTTTATGTATTCTGATCCCAATGGTACAGTCTGTATTTCCATTGGAGTTGAGAAGCAGATTTTAAAAGAATATTTGACAAATTAATCCCAGAGAGCCAAGTCCATTGAAGAAGGCTCAAGGATATGTAGCCCAGAGAGGGGTGCACTCCTTTATCATGTTGTTCTTGTTGTGAGTGTTTGCTGGTTATTATTTGTAGAAAGTTATTTTTACTATTGTATTTTATGAAAACAACATATTTAATCTTGCAAATACCTCACACATAACCATTTAAAAGAAGTATGAACTTAACACATAATTTATCTTGCATATTTTAACACATGGAGCAAGGTCCTGTAAAGTTTATTTTTAATGAAGTAGAGGGTGCTTGCATAGCATAACAAGTCAGCCCACTATTTTCAGATCAATTTTTCACAACCCAAGGGATGAAATTTCCTTCTTTATACAACATTTCCTCAGATAATATCCATCCCATCCAGGGCTCCAGCATAGACCATACCAAGAATATCTCTACTGGGGGCTCAAGAAAATCAACTACAATAGGACTTTTCATAAAGAATTTACAAATGCTTTTGGGTGATTTCTCAGCAAAAACACTTACAGGCATGGAAGCCCCATTGTTAGCATAATTACCAGATTCATCAAGATATCTTCTATACACAATATGGTTAGTCACTCCTACCCAACACTTAGCTCTATTTTTCCTCCCCCGTTTCTCAATTTAAAATATCTTCTTCTTCCTCTTGCATTTCCTCTTTCCCCATGATTCATTTACTCTTACGCTTCCCCCAAGGATGATTACACTCAACCCATGTTTTTATAATTGAGTGGATTGACTTCCACACCCAACCTCTTACATGGGTTCAATGACTAAGTTCTTAACAAGTCAAAAATATAAACAGATAAATGACAAATTTATTTAACAGAGGTGGATTCAAACTCAAGGCATGTAGAAACCCCTCAAAACCCCCATTAATCACCCTCTCTTATGAAATAATAGCCCCCCATTACTCTATACCTTACCCATCTATATCCAGTGGTGTATTTCATTTTATTATTTTCAATGTACAATGTTTACATATTACATTGCTTATCCCTTGACCATTCATAATATTTACAAATATGCAGTTCTACATTGGGGATCAAAATTATGGTGTTACACATTGATTGTGAGATATTCTCTTCCTAGGTAGATCTAAAAAAAAGGTTTTTGTTGGCCCTTGACCAAGCTTTGGGAGATTCTTGGTCATGTTGACCTATTTTGGACTTCGACAACCTATCGAAGGAGGAGTGCAAGACGAAGCGGAGATCACAGGATCACAGCCCCTTTTTGGGTCCTTTTTGGGTTTTTGGGATTATGTAATAGGATTGGGATGTTGGCCCATGGGTTTACCCATGTTTAGGCCTATTTTTTAATATATTAATACATGCTTAGGCTAGATAGAAGTAGTGGTGCATCTATGTGGTGTATGCAACATAGCTAAGTGCTACGTGCAAGTATGGTGTGTAGATTCTCTGTGCATACTGTGAGAGACTTGCAGAGCATGGTGAAAGGTATTGTAATAGGTTGTGAGTACTTTGTGTTGTAATGCAAGGAAGGAGTATCTAGAGAGGTGCGCAGATCTCATGTCCTAAGCGAAGTAGGGTTTTTGAGGCTCTGTGCTTGTAACCAATTGACTGAAGACAATAAAGAAGAAGAGTTATTGGACATAGCCCCAGGGTGGGGGTGAACGACGTAAACACTATGTTATTCCGCTTTGTGCTTGTCTTGATGTGTTTATAAATTCTCTTGCTAAGTTATTTGATATAGATAGATAGATCTACCTATGATTTGTGCTATGAATGTTAGATCTGACTTCTATGAATGTGCTTAGTGCTTACTTCTGCTAGATCTAATCCATTTGTTTGTGCTAAGTGATTAATTACATTAGATCAGTGTGAATGCTACGAAGCTTTGTTTTACCAGTGAAGTAGATATTGATTTCATATTGAGGATCTGACAGTGCTAAGTGCTCTATTAAGTATCATAATCACAGATATGTGCCCCAGCTAAGGTTGTTGACACTTGAGTCTCACAACCACCCCTGCCTCTACCTCATATGAGACTTCATATGCTTCACAGGTGTTGCCAAAAGGGTTGGTAGTTAGGGTTTTGTTGGTGTGTTTTTGTAGCGTTGAACCCTAGGTCTGCCCCTATGCCAACAAATGGTTTCATTGCCAGGAATGAAACTGTGATTGTTGGGAACTGAGAAAGAAGAAGCTTTGTGCAAAGATTCATCCTAAAGTTGTGAAAGATCTGTGCATATATCTGTCACTCTAGTGCTTAGTATTCTACTTGATTTAGAAATATCTATACTAAAATAACGAAGCCCGATCTGAAGAAAAGAAGTCGGATATGAAGGAGAGAAGCAAGATCTGAAATTTTTGTGCTCTAAGAAAGGTAAAAGTGAGAATTTTTTATTAAAAGAGGTAAGATTTGCAAGATTTTTTCTCTGATAAAGGTAAGAATAGTGAAAAGTTTTAGATCTGGAAGCTTTGTTCTCTGTAGAAGTAAGATAAGTGAACATTTTTGTTTCTAGAGTATGGATCTAGGTATGTTTAATAGAGCTTGTCCTAGTTCGAAAACTAGGGTATTGATAGATGAAGGAAGATTTGATATTAATAGATCTAACAAGAATAGTGAAAGATATGTTATACCTATGCATAGAAAGAATGTTTGGACTAAAAAATGGATGTAGGATCCTAGAAATAATTTGTTGCAAGTTAGCTCCTATGCTCCTAGCATAGTACAAGAGAAGTTGGGGATCATTTAAAAGAAAGAGAGGATTAACCCTTTGTTATAGGTGCAGAAGACCAAGACATATTGCTAAGGAATGACATGGAAGAAGACCTAGTTGTCTTTGTTACAAAGATATGGACCATGAAGTGTTGGATTGCCATATAATGATTGCTAAAGTTGAAATAATGAATCTGAATCAGGAAAACCATAAGGCAGATCTAGAGACTATAACAGAATCCCAGAAAGAATCAGAGAAAGTATTGCTACAAATGAAGGAAACCCTGAATGACCACCGACATGTCATATTATCAGAGATCTTCAAAGAAAAAGAATGCCTTGAAGCAAGAATAGGAGACTTTGACATTGACTGTGTTCTGGATGAAGAGACACTAGTGAATATCATGATAGAGAGAACTTGGGAAGCTATAGGGAGGCCTTCTATGATTCCTTCATTAGGAGGAGTAGAATTATTCAGAGGAAAACTAGTAAACCTATGTGGAAAGCTCACTCGGATACCTAAGAATGCCAATGGAACTTCGACAGAAGAATATTTTGAAATTATTAAATTTAATAAAGACAACGCCCCATTTACCATGTTACTAGGAAACCCTTGGATTGATAGAGATCAAGCCAGATGAAAGGAAGAAGAATAAGTTTTGGAGTAGAAGCAACAAGAGTTAAAAGATTTCATGACCAGAAGGATCGCACACTTGATTGAAGAACATGAGAACAGATCGAATCTATTTAACACTAGAGGCCTAGATGTAGAAGATGCAAGAACATTAGAGGACTCACAAAAGACTGAAGTACCTACCCCAGATAAAGAAGAGGTGTTGATACTGAGAGGGGGGTGAATCAGTATCAAGTACAATTTAAAACCTTTTTCAACTTATACTTAAACCATTCAATTATATCCAATGAGAAATGAACAATAGTATAAGA
>JZKD02S1672786.1:761781-777923 GCA_000966675.3 Picea glauca
CTCTCTCTCTCTCTCTCTCTCTCTCCACAACTTAGACAACATTGCATGATAAAGCCATATGAATCATAATCATAGTTGAGCTTATAAAAATTCACACTTTACTTATTACAATCAATCCCTAAGAATACATGAATTTATTTCTACCAAATCTCAAAATGGCATGACCATTCAATTGTCATATCTCTTACTACATTATCATAGATCCATGTTAACAAGGGTATATTAAGAATCATGAGGGATTAAAAATAAATCAAGGTGCAAACACTCTTGTGCTTATTTATAGACCCAAGTTAGTATGGATCTACACTTGTTATTATCATTATTATTATGGTCATGTTTTTCACTTTTACATTATGGAATGCAAATTTTCTTCATTTTTGTTTATTAGCATTACTTTATGTCACTCAAATCTATTGGAACCTTAGTTCTGAAGGTTCATCATGCTTCTCTTGAAATAGGTCGGTTGGGAGATCAACCAACAAATGGAAATAGTCGGTTGTGAAATCAACCAGATATCTACATCAATCGGTCGAGTAGTTGACAAGTCTATCGGTTTACTCAACTAGTAGTCGAAGGTAGTCGGTTAGTGGATCAACCAGTCAGGAAATCAAATACGAGTTGGCCACATGGATGGTTCGATTGAGAAACCTTGACGATCCTACTAACACGGATTTGATGGAGTCGACTCTAACCATCGATGTCGGTATATGGAAAATATCTTCCTGATTTCTAGGTAGTTGCTTATATCTTGAGACTATAATTAGAGGACCCGATGGTTCATTATTAATTCGTAATGGTGAAGTGAACATATGTGAATGTGTTCAACCTGCATTGTGACGTTCTCATCATAATGCATTGTGATTAAGTGTTGTAATGGTGTCTTTAGACACCACTGATATTTTTTGAAGTTATTTCTCTTTGATTGTATGTAGTTATATTTATTGGTTTTGTATCAAGTTACACCCAATCCCCAACATGGTATCAGAGAAACTAGCTTAGGCCTCTCCTATTGTCTGCAAATCTTTCTAAGTCAGATTTGTTTGTGATTGACTTTGGGCTAGTGATTTTTTTACTACAACCGTGGAAACAAATAATATTTTTTTAGATATCAAAGATGGCTTCAAAGATCATTCCTATTGTTTTGAATGGATCAAATTGTGTTATTTGGGCTCCAGACATGGAAATTGTATTGAAGAGTAAATAAATGTGGTAATATACGAAGACTTCCATTCCATATCTGATAGACAATTAGATGAAGTTAGTTGTTCATGAAAATAAGGATGAGGCTATGGGGTCATCATGACCTATATCTTGCAGGAGATTCGGTTCCATACCAACGAAATCAACTTCCCTCATCAATTCTAGAGGAAGTTGAATTATATGTTCAACAAATTCAATAAAATGCATGTCATGCAAATGGAAAAAGATATGATCTCTCTCAATCGTCATTCTTTCGACAGAATTGAGGTCTATTTAGCACATGTGAACAAGATGCAATTGAAATTTGGAAAATGCGGAAAGAATTGTCATAACAAAGATGGAAAAATCATTGAGTTGGTCTTGATGAATCTCAGAACACCATTTTAGGTGTTCATTTTTGTTTTTCACACCAATAGGCAGGCATGCAAGGAAGATGGTAAGGATTATACCTTTGAATATTTATGTGGCTTACTGATTGATGATCAACACAGATTACTTGATGAAGGGAAGCTTGGTGGAAAACATCAAGCTCACTTTCTCAAGGGAAAGGGAAAGATGAATCATAAAGAAAGAGGATAATTTGATACCCTTATACAAAGACTAGAATGCCTCGACCAAAAAACTAAAGGGAATATAGATGCACCCTTAAATAATCGAAATAAGAAGGCATGTCAATATTGTGGAAATATTGTACATGTGGAGAGAAAATGCTACAAGAAGAGAGACAACTTAGATGAGAATTTCAAGTGCCTTGAAGGATATGTGTCATATGTTCATCGACCTACTGATAATTTCACCTTCAAATTCAAAAATTCTCAATCATTTATTTCTCATTCTGTGCATAATGAATGGGTATTTGAGTCTAGTTGCACTCATTATATGGCTAAGGATGATTCCTTCTTCACATGCTTAGATGAAGCTATGGAGAGAAATATCTATGTTGTTGTTAACTTTTCTCTCAACATTGTTGATCGTGGTGATGTTCCCTATCGACATGGAAATATTGTCGACATCTATCATGTGTTGAGACCCAGCACAAATCTATTTTCGGTTTCTTAATTAACACAAACATGTAATATTGTGGAGTTTTTGATAGATCGTTTCTTTTTCAAATATCGAAAGAAAGTTCATTCCATTTCCACCAGAGGATTTCTTGAACCAAAGGAAAGTTTTTACAAGTTTTGTGACACAAATTGACTCGACTCTAAACCGACTACTATTACTTCTCACTTTGATGAACGAATTCAAATTTTTCGTGAACAACTCGGACGCCTAAATTTTTGAAGTCTATAGTCGATGGAAACACAGAATATGGTTTTTGGTATACCTAAATTTCTCCCTGTGATGGAGTCCGTAGAGGATGTGAGTTGTGAAATCATCATCAAGCACCCTTCGACTTTGGAAAAGTGTGACAAGCATAGATTCACCTTTTGGACATGGTTCACAGTGATATTTGTAGAATCAATCTACCTTCCTTAGCAAGTGCAAGGTATATTTTTAACTTTATTGATGATCTATCTCATTTCACTTGGGTTTATTTCCTGAAAAATAAGAATCTTGTCTTTAAAAAGTTCAATAAATTCAGGGCCTTTGCTGAAAAGTAATGTGGTTGACCCATTAAATTCTTGATATCGAACAATGGAGATGAGTATGTGAATCGACCTTTTGAATAATACCTAGCTCTATCTAGTATTGACTGGTGATAGTCTGTTCCTCATACCCCTCAACAGAATGGCTTTGCAAAACACAAGAATTGAAAATTAGTCGAAATGGCTTGATGTCTTTTGCAGACCAAATACTTTCCTCCTCGCTTCTGGGATGAAGAATTATATTGCGAAAACTATCTATTGAATCGCATTTTTACTCAATTTTTTCCTTATATGACTCCAGCTGAACAATGGTGTGAAAGAAATCCCTCAATCATCCACCTTTGTGTGTTTGGATGTGTTTCTTGGGATCATATTTTCGATGATTGTAAAAATAAATTGGATGCAAAGTTTCATGTTTGACACATGATGGGACACTTTGAATATTCTAAAACCTATCAATTTTTTGACCCTGTCAAACGATATATCAATATCAAAATAAATGTATTGTTTGACGAGAATTCTTCAAGCATTAATTTGTTGAATGCCTCCTGTAGTTTAATACAGGATGGTCTCTTTGATGTTGTGTCTTAAAATGGCTCTCCTATTATGTTTTTCAGTCCTTTGACTAGACATTCGAACTATTTTCCTATTTCAACTGGTTTTTCGACCACTGCATCGACAAGTGAGTTGATTTCTATTTTGACTGGTCTGCCATCTCCTTTGATTGAAATTGTTCTGACTTTTTATCAACCTTATATAGTGGACATAATTTCACCCCTTTCGTGTATATCCAAATGGGTTTCTAAGACAATTGAATTTGTTGGTCCTAATGTTGGTGAGGTTTATTGAAGACAAAAAAATCATAGCCAAAAGTACCATTCCATCGTTTCTTTGATTACTTGTGTGCTTGAAACTTCTGATCCTATTACCTACTCAAAACCACAAGGAAACTTAATGGGAGCAAGTTATGCAAACTAAAATGTATTCTCTTTTGAAGAATCACACTTGGGATTTAGCTCATCAACCTCAAGGGAAGAATATTATGAAGTGTTGATGGGTCTACAAGACCAAATTTACTTTTGAAAGAATTGTTGAGCAACATAAATCTCACTTGGTTGTGAAAGTATTTTCTCAACAAGAAGACATCGACTAAATTGAGACCTTTTCCATTGTTGCAAAGATGAATTATGTTTAAATAATTATTTCCTTTCCTGCTCATTTTGGATGGAAGATCCATCAAATGAATGTGAAGAGTTATTTTCTTCATGGAAACCTCTTTGAATAAAGTTTCATGGAACCTCTTGGTTTTGTGATAGATTCTAACATTTTTTATCGACTTCAAAAGTATCTATATGGTTTGAAGAAAGCTCCCAAATATTGGTATTCTAATATCAATAGTTTCTTTATTCATCTTGGTTTGAAACATTGTGAATCTGATCACATTTTGTATATGTTGATGACCTTGTCATAATTGGAAATAACATTCATCTCATTCTTAGATTGAAGAAAAAACACGTTAACTCCTTTGACATGAAGGATCTTGGTATTTTTTGGGTCTTCAAGTATTACCTTTGTCTGATGGTTTATTCATGTCTCAATCTAAATATGTAATGGATCTCTTGAAATGTTTTAAGATGGAATATTTTAAGCCATGTGCTACTTATTTTTAGGCTAGAGTAAAGCTAAGTAAAACTTGTCAGTCTCACGAAGTCGATGTTAGTCTCTATCAACAACTGGTCGGCAGTATTATTTATGTCACTCATAGTCGACCTGACATTTATTTTATTTTTATTGTGGTTTCTTCTTTTATGTAGGATCCTAGAGAAAGCCACTAGAAAGTTTTCAAAATAATTGTTTCTTATCTCAAGGGTGTTAGATATAATAAATATGCATAAACATATAGTTTGAAACATGCATGGAAGAAGTTTGAAATAAAATGCATTCATCAATCCACTAACCAAGTTTCCAAAAAACATTTTCAAAAAAAAAGAGTTCCAAATGACTAGACAACAAGACAGCACAGCTTGGTCGATGAACATCTCAATGAATCAATGACAAGAAAGAGAAACAATGTACAACCGTATAGTCGATGATACACATTTGTATGAATTCCTCAAGCATCCATGAAACTTATTGTTATAGAAAGATTTTCCTCACCCCATGCAACTTGCTTAGAAGGCCTTTTCCATTTCTCTATGCAAAATTGAAGTCCCTTTTTGCAATTCCTAGATCTGAAAATAATATTTTTCCACATATACTCGCCTTAACAGCTATACATCATGTGTATATGCAGGTTGCACCATTACAGCCCACGTACATCAAATTTTGTCCCCAAAATTAAAAAATGGTGTCGAGTTTCCATGTCACATCACAAGATCCATGATCCTTGACCTTCCATATACTTGAAACATTCTAAATCGGCCCTTCAGTTTCATTTGAAGGTTATAAATGGGCCATATCCAAGTCGTGGAAAGAGGATAATAATTCAACTTTTGAGAGCAAGGTTACTCTCAAGAAATTATTCACTTCATATTGAGTTTGCATCCCTTTGTCCTTTTAAGTCTGAACACATTGTTTAGCCCCCAAGCTCTTCCCTTTTTTATGGAAAACCTCAGTGTCTCTCTTATATGAGCTTGCCATTAGTGGAGGATTGAAGTGGTGGAGGCCCAGCTGGAAGGGACTTAGTTTCTCGGTTTCGAGACGTTTCAACACGGAAGTTTTTCATTCATACACTTATGTTGATCATATTTTAATATAAAAACTCTTTTCTCGTCCAATTAATGTCTTGAAAATATTTGAATTGTTATTCCATGGGCATGTTTGTTATGAATATTGATGGATTATGCTATTATATGTGCAAACTTTATATATTATCACCATATGGTTCCGTATCTTGGTTGTTGAGGACAAGTTGCAGGTATATAGCTTTGAGCTGAGTGCTCAACGGTGGTATTCATCGAATGTCTGGACAAAGTAGGGTCTTTATATTATCTTGTTATCATATTTGTTTATATAGCATACTTGATATTAGAGTTGATTTATGTAGTCATTCTTTCTGTTGTGTTTTACCCCATGCCCTAGAGTGATTTTCCTCATAACATAATTGGAGATCGTATGTGTCTGACTAAAGGAGTGGTGAAAACCATTGTATAATTGGTGACGTCAGAAGGCTCTGCTCACACCGGAGTTAAGCACTAGGTCGCACAAAGTTGGTTGCAGTGATATCCCTCTAATACCTTATTAGCGTTAGAGCTATTTTTGGCGATCTATTCTTATATGGGGGTCTTACTAGTACCTTTACCTCTATGAGAGGCGGTTCTTTCAAGATTATGGGCTTTGTTACCCTTCCCATATTTTGGACCAAACTTACGATTCTTCGTCTCTGCATTGGTTATATCATGGTGGATTTATTTGCTTGACATAGGAAGCCACATAGGTTACTTGCAGGGGTTATTTTGCAGGTACCCTAAGTTAGATAAGGGTCGGATAACACACATCCTTTATGGAGGATTACCTCTCCGGGGGAATCTGACCGACTACATTGCTAAGCCCATGAGGACCCTTATAACTGATTTTCATACCTCTGATATTTTGAAGGGAGTCTCAGGTCCCTCTTGGGCAAGGCATACTTACTCTAGTTAGGGAGGCCCCTTTTCAACCACTATATCATGTTTGTGTACATTGTCCTTTTTTCTTTACTTTGGTGTGCTCTCTAATTATTTGTTGGCCTTAGGATTTTGTATTGCGTCATGAGTTTTCATTGCTATGGTTAGTGGAGCCCCCATGACTCCCTCAGTTAACGCTACCCAACCCATGGTATTTTCTCATTCCATGGGGAAAAATCCTTTTGTATTTCTGAGTGGTACGTTGAATCATGATACTCAGCTAATACCTTGGGCCTTTAATATTTTTTCTCATGGTATGATAGACATGTCTTTGCACTTTCCATCCTTTGTCTCGTCACATTATTTGAATCCTAGTTTTTGGTTTGGAGGCATGATGCCTCCTTATTCTCCCTTTTCGTTTGGTGGGAGTCATATCCCTCAGCCAACTCTTACAGTAGGAGGTTGGAATATTCCTTCCTATGGATCCAATCCTAGCTTCACTTTTCCAGGAACAAGTGCTCAAATGGGCATTCATTCTACTTATTATATCTTGTCCATCTATCCTTCTTCCACTATGTTGGTTCCTACGAACAATTTTCCCATAGAGGACCTTTGTTTCTCCTATGGTGTTTCATTTGAGGGGAGTCAGTTTTATAGTATGGGCAACCCCCTTCATGAAATTCCTTCATCTGGGGGCAACATCTATCCTCACCTAAGTAACCCTTTTCATGTTGATTTCTCTTTGCAAGCAGCTTCCTCGGTGACAATGCCCTTACAACCCTTTATGAATTAGTTTGTAGGAGGATACTATCCTGTCGAATAGGGCCATGGTTGCTAGAGAAAAAAAAAACCCTATGGATACACCGGAATTTACAATGTAGGCATATCAATAACCATTTAAAAGTATCCTACTTCTCTAACTACCCCAAAAATACCCCAGACTTATGCAAGAAAAGTAAAATGAGATGGATACGGTAATTGTACCTTTACTCTGCGTCTAGTGTAGATCCTCCTGCGCTTGATAGCTCCGCTGACTGCAAACCTCCTCCTAATTTCGGCCTGCATTCAAAGATAGATAGACAAAGAAATACAAGAATACATTTCATACATAAATAAGGGTTACATGTTAGAATGAAAACATGAAAAAAATGTAAATATTCGACACATCATGTTATTGGGACAGGAAAAGTACTTATTTTATTGATATTACAATGATTACTTACAACCAAAGTCAACTACTACTCCTCAAACCTACTTCGGGTTCCTCTTCACCAAGCTCCAAGTGCACCCCCATGTATCTTTCTCCTCTCACACTTCTTGGGAAATGGAATGGGTTCTTATGGAGGAAAAAGGGAAAAATGAGGAAAGCAAGAAAGTCTCTCAACAAGGCTGCAAATGCTTGGGGCAAGGTGGGGATGTGAAATGGGAAGAGTTTCATTGTTCTTATGCTTAGATGTGGAATGAGACCCCAACACCTCCTTTTATATGGAAAAGGGATGGTTATTCGGTTGGGTGACGACTATAGGTGGTAGATTAGTTGGGAAACTACCTAATAGCACGTAATCTCAACGAATTCCTTGCAAATTTTGCAAGTAGACATGGGTTGTAGTGGTGCAGCTAGCATACGTACGCAGGTTATAGTGGTGTAGCAATCCTATGTACCTTGGAAGTAATGGTGCAGGGCACGTACATCTTCAAAAAATGAGTTTTTAAAAAGAGTTGCTCAGTGATGGCTTGGCAAAATTTGCATGTAAGAGGTCCAAATTTTAGGTATGCATATGTGGATCAAATTAGGGTTATAAAATATGCCCCCTAATGTGTGAGGTCATAATAGAATCTAATGGCCAAAATGAATTACAAAATATTCATCAATGTACAAAGTGAGTGAGCCCGGGACCAGAATTCAAGAGGTGCCATCTGCAAAAATAACAATTGTCTCTCTGAGGCAGGAATACCCATGTTCGGGATGAAATAAATCATGGCTTCTAATAAAGTAAACTGCAGATTCATTTCATATAAATATATAAAGTGTAGCCACAAGAAATACATAGCATATCTACATCTCAAAATCAAAGAAATACATGTATAGTGTTCATCTTCAAGAAGCCAATGACGCCTGATGGATGGAGATGAGGCCTTCAAATCTCGAGCAACAACTTCAAGATATTCAAAACTCAGGTAGAAGTGTAATATGAGTGTACGAATTCACTATCCAGAGGTCTTCGACGGATAGTTGGGATAAGACAAGAGGATCTCAATGATCAGGCAGAGAACTTCATTGATTTCGACAAGGACTTGATTGGACTTTGGGATAGTTGGGCATGAGGTCAAGAGACAAACTGCAGAAGGGTCGACTCAAGATGGGTGAAACTTCCCTTGGACAAGATCACTAAATATGATCATACTCAGGTAGCATGACATTAACATAAGTTCATGATGCAGGGGGAAATGAAAACTCTCCATGTGGTTGGAAGAATAACCAAACGAAGGAGGACACAACTCTATGTAGCGAGAATGGATTCTTAAGGACATATTAGATCCCGATGCTTGACGAACAAATGGAAGGATGTGATTTTTCCAAGGGTGACTCATTTTGCTGCCAAAAAGAATATATATTTCCCATCCTTTTTTGTGGGTTTGTTTATTTTTTTGTCTTTTTCAATTTTTTAAAGAGCTTGAAAAAGAATAAAAGAATGTTATGTTACAAAGGAGGAATGAGTGTCGCAAGCATACTAGTTCCAAGCGCAAGGAACACACTAATTCTCAAAGCAAGGAGACATGTGCAGGAAAAGGACACTCGAGGAAAATTCCTCCATGGGTCAGGGTGTCAAGTCACAGAGGCAAAGTTCTACAAGGCTTGCGTATAAGGCATGCTTCAAACGTTCAGTTGAGAGAAACATGGAGCCGGCATTAGGCTAAAGAGGCAAAGATTCAAATGTGATTACCAAGACATAATGAAACCCCCTTCAATGTATTTTTCACGAGCCCAGAGAAGGTAAGCTCGGTAGTTTTTTCACGTTTAGAGAGTCTAAAAAAACGTAAAAGAAGACTATGTTGGGGTACCTTTTTCAGAAATAGTCTAGTCAGTTTGAAAAAGGGATAAACTAGTACCAAAAATACATCTATTCAAAACCATTTTAATGAGTGTGACAAAGACAAGATCACTCGAAAACCTTTTCAATTTTGAGTCTAAAAAGAGACTAACTATGGACTCACAGCCTTTTTCTAGATTTAGTCTCCTTAGCTCAAAAAAGTATAAAATTTACTGAGGAGAAATCTCCCAGTGAGACGAATCTCACGAGGTGTACCTTTTTCCTCCTTAATCTACAAGCCAGAAAAAGGGGTAAACTCATGTCAGTATATGTTCTTTTGTACCAATTTAACGAGTGTGAAAAAACAAGGTCACGCAGTGATCTTTTCAATTTTAAGGAGTTTGAAAAGAGCTTAACTATGGACTCTGTAGGGGATGTTCTTCTGGACTAATTTAACGAGTGTGAAGGAACAAGGTCACTGATGATATTTTCAATTTTAGGGAGTTTGAAAAGAGATTAACTATGGACTCCATAGGGGATGTTCTTCTGGACCAATTTAATGAGTGTGAAGGAACAAGGTTACTCAGTGATCTTTTCAATTTGAGGGAGTCTGAAAAGAGCTTAACTATGGACTCTGTGGGGGTTCCTTTTTCATAAATTTAGTCCCTCGGGCCCGAAAAAGGGTTAAACTTATACCTGAGAATACTCTTCTAGCGAACCAAAGTTCCTAGAGTTTACCTTTATTCGTAAAATTGACCATCCGGACCAAAAAAGGGGTAAACTATTGTCGGTCAGATGTGCCTTCAAGTTTTAGTTTGGCAAGCGTGAAGGACAACAAGATCGCTTGGAAATATTTTCATGTTTAGAGAGTCTAACAAGGGCTTAAAGAAGACTCCAAGAGGTTACTTTTCTCAGTTATTCCAAACAAGATTGAAAATCATACATGTAGTCTCGTCGGATGTTGCTTTCAGATTTCAAAGCGATCTTGAAAGAAAACAAAGTATGCTCATTTTTGGGAGTTCCGAGGGTGAGGCCAAGAGTGATGATGCATCAGACATATGAGGCTCAATATTGTAATCATGATAGGACTAACAAGGACTCCTGAACCTAAATTCATCGAAGACATCACGGACGCCAAAATGCAAATAGGATCTATCTAGGGCATCCATGTAAAGGTAGGCTCTACCACCTACTCACGACACTTATAAAATAACAAAGATGGTTTCGTGTTGCACTTCGGTGGGATCGATCCTACGGAAAAGAGGACAAGACAATGAGATGCAGAAAGTGGATGTGGAATCCTAACTTATATGCAAAAAGTTGGAAGAACGACTTTTACCAAAGGACCTTTAAAAGTGACCCATCTCTCAAAAAAAATTCCAAACCAAAAGTGAAGTGCATCGTAACATCCAATGAGAAACTCAAGAATTACATTAAATAATTTTCAAGCCAGAAAAAACGACAAAAGGGTTCAAAAAAGGACAAAAAAAGGGCAAAAAAAGTCTATAAATAGAAGTTGATAGCTCATTTTCAACATTGCAACTTGAAAATTAACCAAAAAGTGAAAAAGTCTCCTTTGCTAAAAGAGTTGATTCCGAGAGCTTCAGAGGACGAAACGAACTTCCGCTCGGACCAAGTAAGTATAAACTCATCCTCTTGCATTTTCATTCATCATTTATTCATTTCTTTTAGTTTTTGAGGGGGTGCACCCTCGTAAAAAAGGGAGGCCCTACATGTACGCGGGTTTTCCAAGGACAACCAGCATACATCTGCGGGCAGAAAATAGTATGCCTATGTATGTATGCGACTGTGTCCAAAACAGCCCACATACACCCTCAAAAGCATTGAAAAAATAATATGCAAGAGATAAATCCTCCTTGAACTTGTCATGTAACACAATGTATGTCCACTGGAGGGAGAGGAAACACAAGGAGATCGAAGTCTTGGTCGATGAGGACCCTGTTGTTGTTGCCACATTGAAACAATGTGGGTTATGGAAGTTTTATCGGTGTCCACTCATGAGGGCACAACCCAGGCTATTGAATGCCTTGGTGTATTATTGGCAACTTGACGATGAGGCGTTTATGCTTGAAGGGAAATCATTGACTCCAACAATTGAGGATATATACTTTCTGACTGGCCTCTCGAGGAGACGAGAACTAGTCAATCTACGTACATTTCCCCCTGGGCCCCGCAACATCGTCAAGCTGATCAGAATGCATTGCAAGGCCGACACTAATAAAGTAGGTTCTCAAGTGCCAATCCACAAGATTACTAACCTATCACTGAAGGTGATAGTTTTTCTTATTAGGTGGATCACTAGATCCATGGCCTTACATCAAGCTTCTCGGGCGCACATGTATTATGTGATGCAGTTCCTAAACACATGAGTATTCAACTGAAGAACGACCATGCTTGATTGCATGAAGAGGAAGCTCATAGAGTGACGAGGGAAGAGTAGAAAAAACTTCAGGTTTGGTATTGTTTTATGCTCATTCTTCTTTGAGAGGGTTGTTATTGGATAAATCGGTGAATGAAGACACAAACTGATCTTCCTAGATCCACCTAGATCTAGAACAAAACAAGATAGGACATGGCGCTTTCCCTAAGCTCTAATCATCGAATTTACTAACAAACAAGAGATGAGTGACATACCTTTGAATATCACTTCCTTATATCTTTATTGTCCTCACTCCACTCCAGTGCTCTTGTGATATTGGATCTGCAATGACACAAACCAACCAAAGTGAAAGAAATAATAGTATATTCAACGAAATATTATACATGTGATCAAGGAGTCATGTAATAAAATGAGAATGATTTTATGGGAAAGAAACATGCCATTGTATCATATTAATTAAAAGTGGAAGATACAACCAAACTGCCTTGATGTTGCAAGGTTCCCTTTCGGTGGCCCTTTTCTCCAACACACACACTTACTCCAAACTTACATGAAGAGGATCCACAATAACTTGATGAAAAGATGAAGACCTCAAACATCAATTGAAATAGAATCCCTCACACAATTGTCAGCCTATTCCTTCATTAATTCCTTGCTTGATCTTTCTTAACCTTTTCCATGAGAAATCCATCATTATATAGGATAAAGAGAGATGGTTAAAGATATTAAGATCATCCCACCAAATCAGATAAGTGAGTAGGATCCCAACCATACGTATGCCACCTCATATTATAGAAGATCCCTTCTATAACTTTCATGAACTTTGAACTTTTCTCAGTATTTCAACGTCGTCGCACCTTGGCTATAGTGTAGCCTGCGGAAACATTGCAAGCCAGTTTCATGACAGCCTGCGGTGATTAGGAATTTCCACAATGTACCTTATGGCTGGCCTACAGTGGCCTTCTAAAAACAAGTTTTGTATAAGAGGGAGCTAGTCACTTTTCTCATGAAGAAAGGTTCTTTTGGAAGCCTAAACACATTCTGTAGAAACATCACCAGGGTGAATAAAATAATGTGTAACAAAATTCCCCCCAAAGTATGAGGCTAGAACTCATGACAGCCGAAATACTTTGTAGCATATGTGTATGTGTGTCGAAAACAAGGAGCGCACCAATCAGAAACCTGCAAACAACCAATCATCTGTGCAATATTATACAATTTCTGAGGTAGGCATTCCCATGCTCAGACTACAAGTGATTTAAATCATAAATGTCAGTCATGGCCACCAATCATACACTGTGGATCCAAGTCACCAAGATTCTACATAGACACCAGGAATAAATTCTGGATCTATGCTCGTAGAAAAACTCAGATTCAGACATAGCCACAAGACATACAAACTGGATCTATGTGTCAATAAAAATCATAAATACTCCATCGCAACCTGGACCGAAATAATGAGATCCAGGTTCTTAAATCCCATCGTTTGTAAGTACGAATCTATCCATGCGATTACAGGTGTTGAAGTCGAACATGGTGGAAACCACTTGATTACCTACCATTGATGAAAACCGTTAACAAATGTGAGGGAAATCACCATTGATGTCAATGAATCCCAAGGTACCTCAGTACAATCCAACGAATGTGAATAAATGAGTTGAAGTTGAGCACTCGATAGAATCTCTCAATCAGGGGTCAATGATGTGAACCCACTGTCGAAAGAGAAGAAACCTGCCATTGAGGCATGCAGGTTCTAAGGTACTAATTGATTTCTAAGTCGTGTTCTTGGATAATGAGTTGAAGTTGATGAGAACAGACTCGTCACAGGAGGTCCTTGGTGTATCCCCCATCAATGACACGAAATAAGTAACAGATTTAAGGTAGATCAAAGTATGAAGATTATTTGAGACTGACACAGGGAAGGCCGACATAGTGGGAATTGATAACTGCATATGGACCACTCGATATAAGGCTTGCGAAAGGTTGGACTTCTCTTGAACATATGAATGACACAACAATGGTCTTGGCAGCATTGACTCAAAGACAACCCAAGATATGAACTTGTGGAAGGTCAAACAAGAGACAAATGGATTTCCTAACCCAGATTGAATGACAAAGGGGGTGTCATGTTCAAGAGCGACCATTACTACCACTAACACAAATATAGATACATATTTTTTTCCCAAATTTTCCCCCACCTTTTATGGTGAGTACCTCTTTATTTTTACGCAAGCTTGAGGAGGATAACACATGCATGTTGATGTAATCTCAACCTTTGGATGAGTCCCTCACATTATGTTTAACGAACCATAAGAAGGAGTGGTTCGTTTCCATATAGGTCTTTCGATGTTTGTTTAATGAGTCCAAAGAGAGAAAACTCGGGGGCTTTTCATATTTAGAGAGTCTGAAAAACACTTAAAGAGGACTCTCTCAGTTACTTTTTCGTAAATTAGTTTAATGAGATTGAAAAAGTGATAAACTATCATCCATCAAACATTTTCTTCAAGTACTTTTACGAGCGTGAAAAGAACAAGGTCACTCAGCAATCTTTTCATTTTTAAAGAGTGTGAAAAGAGCTTAAAGGATACTCCATAGGTTTTGCTTTTCGTGTTACCATGACGAGTACGAATAAATGAGAAAAGTATACTTGGTTGCATTCTCATTGATTTGCGAGTACGAGAACGAACAAAGACTGAGCTTGAGGCTTTTCCTAAAAAACCTAAAAAGTATTTGTACAAGCGACAAACGTAAAAATAAATCAAGAAACGTATCTGTGTTCCATCGTTTAGGCTCCTAGATTCTTCATCCATGAAAAATCAAAACACTTACAATATCATTATAACTTTAGGTTTTAATTAAAATGAATAAAATAATATAAAATATCAATGAAAAACGTAAAAAGTGAATAAATATAGGTGAAAACTCTTTTTTACCATTCCATTGTCATTTTACCTAAAACTTGTCCAAAAAACCCTATTTCACCTCAAACTTTCACTACAGATTATGGGAGGCACGGGCAACCATTCAACAAACGACTTCTGCTAAAAAGGTAATCTTCTTGTCCTCTTCATTTTCCATGGATTAATTTCTATTTTTATTGGTTAAAAATGGTTTTTGAGTTAGATTTTATGAGGGTAGGTGTGCGTAGGGATCGCCACATGTGGTTTATATCGTGCCATGAGAAAACCACAGATTTATGCAGACGGCCTTATGTCTGACCTACGGTGATTATGCACTGTGTAAAAATCTCACCTGCATCGGGCGCAACTCAAAAATTTCTCATTTACATTTGGCCAATAAAAATTCCCAATAAAGAAAAATGAAGATGTTAACTTCTCCTTGTGGCTCCAATACAGGTTTTTGACTTTCAGAATGTTGGAGTGGAGGGAGAGAGAAAATGAGGACGATTATCATTTCGTCGGGAATGACCTGGGCACAGTTAATTCCCTCTAATATTGTGCGTTGCTGAAGTTATTTAAGATCCAGGGCATGAGGGCCCAATTGAGGTTGCTTGAGTATTTAGTCCACATGTGGGACGTGGATCAGCAGGTATTCCATGTGGGAGCCCACATACTCTCTTTAGATATCGAGGATATCTATTTTTTGACAGGATTATCTCACTGTGGATCTCATGTGACCTTGACATGTAATAGAGGTGGAGGTTTACCAATGAGTGAGTATGTTCGTCGGTATTGTGAACCAGGGGCTGAGAGACATAAAGGAAAGGTTACCATTAGGGATGTTTGAGATTTACCTTTGGACTATCCTTTTCACTATCTCACAAATGGCAGGGAGTGCATCTCCTCATATGTCTCTCTAGATTTACTTCCAGTATGAAGTGGAGTGTATGGAGCCCTGGGTATTTAACTGGTGTGACGGGGTTCTTTGAATTATGAAGAAACAATTGACAAAGTGAAAGAAAGATGACCTGAAATAGTTTAGGTACGGGTCCATTTTAGTGTCTTTCTTCCCGGAGAGGGTTCCACTTTTTCACTTACAGGTAGAGTGGGGCATATTGGCCCCACAAGATCCAAGAATGAAGAGATGGTGTGACCTCATGACTTGGCATGTGACCAACCCCATTGTCAAATATAATGATGTGTTCTTCAATTGGTTGAGGCCACAACTACTTATGGTAGATGATTATGCATATGTTGGTTTGGACTTCAGAGGTGACCCAGACTTGGTTCTTGCTGAAGGTTCTCAATGGGGGAACTTAGGTAAGAAGCACATTTTGTTTTTATAATGTTTTTGTAAATTTTGAAATATGAAAGGTTTTTTATGTTTTTAATCCAATGACTAATCAAAAACTCTT
>JZKD02S1672786.1:796244-806725 GCA_000966675.3 Picea glauca
AGATTATACTGTAGCCTTTCTACAAAGTCCTCCAGATTTTCATCCTCTTTCTGTATCATCTTGAATAGTTCCTCTCTTTTTTCTCTTGTTCGGCAATAGTCTTGGTATTTATGCAAGAATTTCTGTTTCATCTGATCCCATGTTCTGATTACATGACCTCCAAGACTCATGAACCATCTTAATGCATTTCCTTTCAATGTTGTTGGAAATAGCTTTAATTTTTTATCATTGGAAATGTAATCATAACGTTTGCATAATATATCAAACTCGAAAAGGAATTCATCGAGATCTTCTAAAGATAAACCATGAAAGTTAGGTAAAGTTGAGAGTGGAATATTCTTCATGGGAGCTACTCCTCTAGGAAGATCACCAATAGGAAATCCTAAGGTGGAAAAAGAGTTTTCATCATTTACCTCTCCTTCAGGACCTACCTGTTCTTCATGATGCAGTTCTTCAGTATACTCATCCATGGTTTCTTTTGTTTGTTCCCCTGCTGCACTTGCTCAATCCTCAATGTTTTCTGCTGGTTTCTCAACTGTCTCAGGACTCCAAATCTCTTTCCTTGTTTCAAAGTTTGCTTGAAAGGAAGGTTGGAATTTTGGTTTTCGAGAGCTTGGTTGCTGAGGAGCAACAGATTCAGATTTTGATATAATCTCTTCAATAAAAGTCTTTCATCCTCCCCTTCCTCTGCCTCTGCCACCTGTAGGGTCAGTTTCTTTGGCGTCTCCACGTCCTCTCATGCAATCTGTATATCTGAAAGAACATAAGTTCTTTTGAAATCTATAATTTCCTTCCCCGACAACAGTGCCAAAATGTTGGTCACTATAATTGCTTATTAACTAAACAACCAAGTGTTACATAAATTGTCAACCCAGGGAAGTCTGTTTATTTCAAAGTCAATCACACACTATATATGCTCAATCTCAAAAGCAATCTAGAGTTGTAGTAAAAGTACATTAATCACACCTTGCCTTGATCAAACTGAAGTTCTACATTGAATTACAGAAAAGCAATCTATCTATTGCAGAGTTCGAAGTTAAGGAAATAATTATCAGAAGAATCCTGGATTACATTAAGAAACAACAACCTAGGAAAGAAATCTTTCAAGATACTGCAAAAGAAAAGACCAACTATTCTGTAACAGAGAATAGGACCCTATTCCCCAAGTAGGAATCTTCAGCACCTGTTTCCGACTATCACACTTTCATGAACTCATTACTAATCAAAATGATTGACACATACTGAAGGCTAACTATCTCATAACAGAGAAAAAGACCCTATTCCCCAAGCAGGAATCTTCATCACCTGTCTCTAATTATCAAACTTTCATAAATTCATCAAGCAGAATTACCAATCAGAATGATTAACAATTACCCAAGCATGAATTGTATGAAAACAATGTAATAATCAGTAAAGCAGAGTTTCAGCAAAACAAAGTTCAGTAAAGTAGAGTTTCATCAAAACAAATTTTAATCAAGGCGTGAACAAAAATAATGCTAACACACTACAGAACTAATGGGTGAATCTTGTGAAGAAGGTGGGCCCTCCCTTCTCACAAGATTCCCCATAAATGAAAGTAACTAGGAAGAAATGCTCAGAATAATCTTTTATTCATTTGTCAACTGCATCATGTTACAATAT
Source organism: Picea glauca (assembly GCA_000966675.3). Classification (NCBI taxonomy): domain Eukaryota; kingdom Viridiplantae; phylum Streptophyta; class Pinopsida; order Pinales; family Pinaceae; genus Picea; species Picea glauca. Next base: position 797,886 of record JZKD02S1672786.1, read on the forward strand.
CCAAAGTGAACACGTCCTTCTCTGTAATTCCTTTCTATCCAAAAAAAGGATCCCCTCTAATGATGATTTCCTCTTATTTAAAGAGGAGAATCATCTCAATACAATTGATCATCAAATTACATGTACACATACGAATCCTATTCTTAGTCAGATCTAATCTTCTATACTGGAATCGGATATCCTGATCTCCCGTAGCAGAATGTTATTACAATAGTTGGAATGGTGTTGGGTGAGGTGTAGTTGTTGCGGCCAGTGTATCATCTTCTTTATTTATCTTCTTGTTACTGTTGTTGTATACTGTTTCAGCATCGTAAATCATGGACTGTTTCAGCAACGGGATTTGCGTTCTAACTATTTCAGCAACGTGGTCTCAAGCAGCAGCGACGGTTGATGCTGGCTTAAGGTGCGGTTGTTGCGGCCAGTGTAACAGCTCCTTCTTACTGTTGTGTGAATTGTTGTTCCAGCATCGCAGACCATAGACTGTTTCATCAACTGGTTTTACGTGCTTTTGACTATTTCAGCAATGGGTCTTCAAGCAGCAACAATAATCTGCAGTTCGAACTGTTTCAGAAACTATATGTTTCTGATCGATGGCTAAGTACGAGAGTAATGTAAAATTACATGTAAAACAAATTAAACATATAGCAAAGAGAAGAAACATTATATACCTTTGGAAAGATAGGTTAAGGTGATAATGTAAGCTTAAATGTGAGTGGGAAAAGGTTGTAATGATAGCAAAAAGTATGAACAAAAAGGTACATTATAGGGTCCTAACACTAGGTTCGTTAACTCAACAGGTTGTTGTTGCACCAATTAATTATGGGCCTCCACAAGTCGAGGGAAAAGGTGAGTCGAGTGGTCCTCCATGCAAAGGTTACATGGATACTTTGACTTCCTCTTCTTTGTGTTTCCCCCTCCAACATTGTTGTTGGGTTTCTTATCCCCCTTACCCTTCTTGTTTCGTTGTTTTTTCTTACCTTTAGGTTGTTGGCTAGCCTTCGGGTTCATCAACTATACACTGTGTACATCCAACGTTCGCGTAGGGGGAGCAGTCGAACCGGAGGTTTGGCTGGCCACTGTCTCCTATATCGACAATTATTGAAATTGATTAGACAACTGATCAGTGGGATTTTCTTTTGTTGAACCAACTATACCATCGACATGTGGTCCAGACTTGTGTCTGGCCTTGTCAAGGATGGAACGTGATGCATCTAGAAAAATCTCGTAGAGTAAGCCAGATTGAGAGTATATCAATTTGACTTGTTGTGCTCTCATTATCGCCTCTTCCTCTAAAAAAACTTTCGAAGTTGCAATGTACTTGGATAATTGAGGTACCAAAGACTTCATGAACCACTCCAGTAGGAAATATGGTGGGACCTATACCTTTATCAAACTCTTCTGGCATTGTCATTCTCGGATGTGATCCAAGATATGATCGGCCTTCGTCTTCTTAAAGTTGGCCAAAAATTTGGTGTCGTCATCGTATCTTATAGGTAGTTTGAAATGGTTCAAAAAAAACATCGCCAAATCAATAAAGTAAGAATATTTTTTAGCGTTTGAGTTCGATGTACCATTTCGCTGCACCCCTGATAAGAGTGTGTTGCAACATGCGCAATTGTACAAAGTCGTCTCTCAGTGAGTTTGACGAGCACCATAGCTGGAAATATTTCACATGATCACCTCGATCCTCCCCAGGCTTAACTTCGAACCTCAGAATGTCCGACGGAAAATTAATCGGCATGGGAGGCCAGTGCGGATCATGACAAATTGGATCGTTTAGCAACCTTGACAAGTCTAGAAAATGAAACGTCGCCAGAAACAATAGTTTGGGTTGATTACTATGTACAGCAAAAAGGGAGCCTGGAGTTTGACTGGAACCAGGTTGCCAGGAAAAGTTAGGTTGTTGAGCAGGGTTCTGGTAGACACCATGGCCTTGGCCAGTGTACGGATACTATGTTTGTTGGGACATCATCTGTTGATTCCTGTAATTGGATGTTGAAGTTTGGGTGGGGATTGCTCCTTACGTTGTGTTCCAAATATTCTGGAAAGGGTTTCCCCCTGTCGACCTGACGGGCATAGGTATTGAGCCTTGCCCAAGGTTCCATTGACCATGGATGGGGTTTCCCCCATTCGGCATCCCTGACAAGGGAATTGATCATTGCCAAGGATTCTAGAGTCCTTTTGAGGATAAAAATCTTGTGTTTTCCCCCTATGTAGGAATAATACCCTGCACAAGATTCTGTTGTCCAAAACCAGGGTTTCCCCCGGCCGAGATGGCAAATGATGAAAAAGCATTATTACCAAATGCGTCAAACAAAGATATTGGCATAGAACCCACCAACGTGGTGTAGGAAGATGCTCCTAGACTACCTGCTCCAAACAAGTTGTAGTTTGTGTTTGGCCCAATGGGTGGTTGGAAAGCACTACCGAGCGAGGGAGATGGAGGAGGTATATGACCTCCATCGTAAGGGATAGAATTATAGGAGGTTGAGGTTCTCCCCATGGACCCTTGCAAACAAGTGTTCAATCTCCTTTCCCTAAGACCCATGGTCTGTAGGGTGGAGTAGGTGAGGATGAAGTTTGTATCAAAGTCAGACATTTCATATGAAAACAGAGGGCCCGTCGCACTCTGCGTGAACGGAGCAGTGGTCTTCGTCATTGACAAAATTGGGCCACTACCCAAAGTAGAGGTGGTCGAGACCATCATAGTTTGGACTGGTAAAGGTGATTTGGGAGGTGGAACACCCCCTTTAGTGGTAGTCATTGAGGGAGTGTGAGGACTCCCTAATGAAGTAGCAACATTTTCTTCCATGGCTGCTTGCAAGACTATCTGACGCTCGTGATGTGTTACTCTTGGAGGAACAACTTGTACCAAAAGTGGCACCGACAAGTCAATGATTGGAGGGTTAAATGGCACGAGAGCTTCCGCTCCAAGGTCAAAAATAGTTGGTTCCTCTAGATTCGAGTGCTCTCCTCTTGGAGCTGGCTAGGGCATAGTTTCTTGTGGCCCGGTTGCCTCAAATGACCCTTGCTAGTCAAGTCTTCACCGTAATGGTGGCGGTGGTGGCTCCAATGTAACTAGAAGTAGGCCCTGAAGCCTTCGCAACCGCCGGACCTCTTGGTCTTCCACTTTGTGAAAATATCATTGTGAAAATATCAACGACACAGTAAGGCTTTGACTAAAACTAAAAACAAAGCACACACTAGAAAATCTCCTACAAGATAAAGCAAGCAAAACACTATCTAGTTGGAAGAACAGTTATACCAACCAACACTAGAGCAACTTACCGGCGCAAGTGAAACTCGAAAATGAAATCATCCTCTAGATATACTCTGTAAATCATGGCCTAACGTCTACCCTAGGTACCGGGGTATACCCTCATAGTCACATGTGTAAGTCCCTAAAATAAAGGAAAATAAGTTGCTAGTTCATGAAAAACCACCAGGCAGGTATAGTCGACAGTCGGGTGGACTGCAATGAGTTGGGTAACAAGCCTGAAACCTATCGAGGGTATCAAAAGAAAGTGGTCTGGAATACAACTGAGGATCTAGAATGGATTTGAGGTCCACGAAGCTTCGTATGAAAATGCAACCAACAATATCCCATGACAAGTCCTCAATATGTGTTCCCCACTATGCTTGGTTCGGCTTTGGAGGGGTTATCTCCACTACCTTTCCACACATGACCTCATGTTTATCCCTTGTGTTAGAGGGCGGTACTAGATAAATTTCATGTTTACTGGACTTTTACACTCCCTAGCTCTGACTCCAATGTTTGTTTTTAAGCCTTGAAGAGTTTCCTCTCCAACCTAATTCAAGGCTCTAGCCTAGACTAGTTGATTGACCTGACAAACATAAAGTCTAATTAATTTTAATTAGAATTCATTTTAAATGGATTGTTTTAACTCAAGGAAATGGCAATGAAACTAGTGATGTGTTTTGAGAGATGAAAAAGAGGAGAAGTAAATGAAACTGAAAGAAAAATTACTTCTAGTTAAGAATAAAGATTTGCAACTAACTCTTTAACCAACTTTTCATAACTAACTATTTTCAAGATTTTTAACTAGAATGAAATTTCACTCAACTACGAGCTACTTAAATTCTATGGAATCAGTTAAAAAACTTAAAAACTAAACTCTTTTCCTTTCCAAGTAAAATAACTACCCTAACTACTTAACCAAACTAAGAAATGAAATATTTTTCTTCTTTTTTTTTAAATGCTTCAATCAAGAAACTTGAAATAAATTCTTTTTATTTTTCTTTAAATAAAATGAAAGGGAATAAAAAAACACCAAACAAGACTGAAACTGAGCTCTAGCCCATTGGGGATCGCAGGGAGTCACTAAAGACACCAAACAAGCTGATCAAAAACTCAAAGACTCGCCTTAAAACCCTTTCAAAGTAAACACAAGAAATCTTTAAAAATATAAGAAAACTAACATCCAACCCAGGATTTCACTGTAAAAACCAGAGACACTGCACTTAATCAAGAAACCCTGAGAAGTAAAACTTCAATCAGGGAAGAGGTTGACTGCCTCTTCTAAAAAAAAAAATTTTGACACAAGTATGCTATTGATTCTTAAGAAGACTGTGTATGTACGCGGGTTGTCTATAAAGTAGGGCGCATATGTACACGTGTTGACCCACAATAGGTTGTGTAAACCTCTGTACTTCTTAAAAAACAAGTAAAACAGACTGACTGACAAGGCAAGGAGAACTGGTATGGCACCAACAGGTGACCAGAATCCCTTAAAGACTTAGCAGACTCAAAAAGAAACTCAAAAGGTAATAAAACCAATCAAACGCCCAAAAAATCCCCTAAAACCCTAGAGGCTTCCCCAGTATGGTCACCAGTTCTGCTAGCGGGAAAAACCCCCCTATGGCTACACATGGGTTTACAATGTAGGAAGATCAATAATCGTTTAAAATTCTCCTACTTCTCTAACTACCCCAAACGACGTATGCAAGAAAAATAAATTGAGATGGATCTGGTAACTGTACCTTTACTCCACATCTGGTGTAGATCCTCTTGTGCTTGATAGCTCCGCTAACTGTAAACCTCCTCCCAAGGTCAGCCTTCATTCAAAGACAGATAAACAGAGAACGACAAGCATACATTTCATACATAAATAAGGGTTAGATGTTAGAACGAAAACATAAAACAAATGTAAACATTCGACACATCATGTTATTGAGAGAGGAAAAGTACTTATTTTATTGATGTTACAATGATTACTTACAACCAAAGTCGGTTACTGCTCCTCAAACCTAGTCTAGGCTCCTCTTCACCAAGCTCCAAGTGCACCTCCATGTATCTTTCTCCCCTCACACTTATTCTTGGGAAATGGAATGAGTTCTTATGGAGGAAAAAGGGGAAAATGAGAAAAGTTGAAGCAAGTCTCACAACAAGGTTGCAAATGCTTGGGGCGAGGAGATGTGAAACGGGCAGAGTTTCACTATTCTTATGCTTAGATGTGGAATGAGACCCCAAAACCTCCTTTCGTATGGGAAAAGGATGGTTATTTGGTTGGGTGACGAGCTATAGGCGGTGGATTAGTTGGGAAACTACCCAATATCCCATAATCTCAACGAATTCCTTGCAACTTTTTAATTTTTTCAACTTTTGCAAGTATACACGGGTTGTAGTGGTGCAACTAGCATATGTACGCAGGCTGTAGTGGTGCATCAAGTGTATGTACTCAAGAAGTAATGGTGCAAGGCGCATACATATTCAAAAAATGAGTTTTTAAGAAGAGATGCGGAGTGATGGCTTGGAAAAAATTTCATGTAAGAGGGACAAATGTCAGGTATGCATATGTGGAGAAAACTAAGGTTATAACAATCGTGTATACCAAAACCCTTCTTGGGATGTGATTTCTCAAAACCAGTCTTTCCCAGAACCTTGGTCAGAAATGTCACAACCAGTTGCCACCAATCATGATGGAAACACAAGTCCAATCACTGCGAGTCATATTGGCATTATATCACCAACCTCTGTTATTCATGTTGGAGATGGGTCAACAACCTCTGCAAGTCATGTTGAAGACCCTCAACCAGCCGCTACATGTCATGTTGGGGGCACAACTCTAGTCACTACGAGTCATACTACCATTATATCACAAACCTCTGCTAGTCATGTTGGAGATAGGTCAACAACCTATGCAATTCATGTTGAACACCAACAACCAGTCATTGCATTTCATGCTAGGGGAACAACTCTAGTCACTGCTAGTCACACTGCACATTCATCATCAACCTCTGCTAGTCATGTTGGGCATTCATCGCCAACCTCTACAAGTCATGTTGGAGATATTATACTAGCCTCTGCAAGTCATGCTGGGAGCATGTCCCCAGCCACTGCAAGTCATGTTGGGGGCATCCATACGATTGAGAATACTAGACGTATAAGACATAAGCCCAAGTTCCCTTTTAGTCTTTGCAAAGGAGATCACCTTACTCGTTTTTTCCATGCTACTGCAGTGGTACGAGAAGCGGGGTCCTTATCTAGTGGCCCTTCGGGTTTTGAGTTGTCTTTGGTTTCCCAACCTTCTTTGGTTGATACGAAAATCATATTGATGCAATATTTGATCAACACCACTCTTGTTTTGGGGGCTGATGAATCTCTTGACCATATTGTCTCACATCCTATTCAACCCATGGTCGTGTCGATCCAATATTTGGCCAACATCACTCCTATTTTGGGGAGTGATGCATCTCTTAACCATGTTGTCTCGCATCCTTTTCAACCAACGGTTGAGAAATAAATCATACCAATGCAATATTTGGTCTATCCAACTCTTCTCTTGGAGAGTGACAAGTCTAAGGAAGTGACATTGTCGGTGAAATCGTCGGTCAATCCCACTCTTATTTTGAAGGGTGATGCATCTTTCAACCACGTCCTTAGCATTTCTAGTCCTATACCTTCTGAACAAGAGAGAATTCCACTCTCTTCGAGTACACTCCCTCCAAGTCCTAGGGTGGCTTCCTTTGATTGAAATGATCTTGTATATCCTTGACTTCCTTTTTCTACACCCTTCCAGATAATGGGCATTCTTCGACATATTGTAGATAAGGTAACCTTTGAAATTATTTTATCCTCCTTGACTTGAAAATATTTGGGTTTTCCCAAGATTGTGTCAACTATCTGTGAGTTGATGGATTTCGACAGCAGTCCTACATGGGAGCCTTGGCCTCCCCCATGATATGTTGCTTAAAATAACATCCATGAGTCTTGTTTAATCTCTTTTTTTACTATCTCAAAAAGATAAAATATTGTTGAGTGAACTTGTCCCTTTCACACTCGTTAATTGGATCTGAAATGACATATATTTGGTGTAATTTTAACCCTTTTTCAGACCAACAAGACTAATTTTGAAAAAGGAATACTCTAGTCACTAGTGGCTAGAAGAGTTCTCCTGGGTATTGTTTTATACTTTTTCGGGCCTAGGGAACTAAATTTTCGAAAAAGGACATTCTTTGGCATTAAGTTGTAATTGCACTCCATTATCCTACTTGTAGTATTGAGAATATTGCCAATTCCCACTTTCGTATTATAAGCCTATTACCTCTACAATTTGCATCATCAACCAAGTAGAGCCTTGTTTATATCATTTGCATCTTGACACCTTTTACCCCAAGAGGACACATTCCCCCAAGTGTCCACATCCTGCATGCACCTCCTTGCATTAAGCATAGATTTTTTCCACTATTGGAACCAGTTTCTTACTCGTGACACTTGTTTCCTCTCTTGTATCAAAGCATTCATTTGTCTATGAAAAAACAAAAAAAAGACAATTGAGAAAAGAATATTCTCTCATCTTGGCAGCAATTGTGTCACCTTTGAACAAAGCACAAACTTTTGAGTCCACTTGTCATCCAAAGTTTGGGTTTAACTTAGAGTTTACTCCTCCGACTGTTACTCTTCCAGTCCCTATGGAGAGTTTTATTGGTGCCTCTTGCATCACAATGTTTTATTCTCAAGTCTATGTTGTCGAAGTCCTCCATATGTCTCATGCTCTTGTTCAAAGGATGTCTATAATCCTGTGTCGGCCATACCCTCAGTGTATCTCAGAGTAACATGAAGTTGTAGTCCTACCATGCACCTTGGTCCTACTTTCATTATGGGTAGGTAACCTTGAACCCAACAGTCGACATCTCCCCATTGGTTGTTGACTGGGAGGATTCCCTTTTGTTCGATAGCAAGAAATATATTTACACAGTGGGATTCGTGTAGTGTCTTGGATTACATTAGCCTTATTGGTGGTTTCCTCGCCTTTGTCGACAGTTTTCCTTATTGGTTTCTATTTATAGGGTCTCTTTCATGCATTGCTTGCATCTGGTGCATGCGAGACATACACAAGGTTGTTAGTTCATGAACATCATATTCGTTTGAGTTCCTCCAAATCATCAAGCTATTGCTTTGTACCTTGTACTGTATGATGAGATATTACTTAATTCTCTCCTTCTAGAGGGTATCTTTCCATCGAATTTAGCCCATCTATTTTAGAAACGAAGCCTAGAGTCATATGAGTACCTAGAGGCTTGTTGTCATCAGCGGCAGGTTCTCTCACCATCTATAGTTGGGAATACATAAATGTCTCTCGATCGATGGATTCTTCAAGTGTTCAACCTTAACACCTTTATTCACACTTGTAAGAATGTACTCAGTGCCTTGATACCTACTTTCATTGTCGGTAGGTTGTCTCATGTTTGTTAACGATATACATGTTGACGGGCGAAACAGTCCATCCGTCAACTGGGAGAGTGGAACCGGTCCGGGGTTGTCTAAATAACCCATTTCGTTTGGTATGGACCACCCTGATGAGTTTAACGGCTCCGTT
>JZKD02S1672786.1:806735-835733 GCA_000966675.3 Picea glauca
ATAAACAGAGCTTGTGACGACGTTGTATAAAAGAGGGAAAAATATACCATCACAGTTGTTGAAGCTATGTCAATCTTGAATTGACAAATGCAGTGGCAGACTCAACATTTTTGAACAAGATCGATCCAGCAGTCCGTTGATTTTTATCATTAGGTCGCCCATTTGCATCTCGACCARTGAGYATTGCMACTTGTCTCTCCAAATCGTAAATTTTAGATTGCAATTTAGGGACATCCAAATAGTACCTCTCTAACCACAGTCCACACTGGTCGCAAGGTGAAGCAACCTTTTGAGCAGAAGGGGGTTTTGATGATTCCCCAAGGGTTTCAGGATATGGCTTGATACTCGGATAGTCAGGGTTATCACGAAGACACGGAGGCAAATTATCAACGAAATCGTATGGAGGTTTGTCACCACAAAAGCCCTCTTCAGCTAAAAAACGCTCAATGCTCGAATCAGAGTCATCACTAATCATGACAGGCTCTGTTTTGGCAGGAGGCTTGGACTTATTTCTCTCCATGCGAGAGATCATCCTTTCATTCTTCTTGTTTTTAGCATTAGCAACAGCCTTCGCTCTAGCCTTCATGGTTATGGTCTTAGCCACTTTAGTCACAGCCATAGGCGAATTCACAGGTGAGTCGGGTTTAGGTTCGGGTAGTAAAACACTGTAGGGTACAGGGGTAGACTTACTCTCTGATACCACAGGCTTATCGACCTGTGAAGGGTTTGATTCCTCAAAACCATTGCGGTTGAGAAAATCGTGCCAGGAATCTCGACGTAAACCCAACTCATAAACAACCAGCATTTTAATCAGCCCAACATGAAAGAGGCTAGTATCATCCTAACTTCGTTTATACTTCTTAGCCATTTTGAATAGACTTCGGTGGAGATAATGCGGCATGCTTAGCTCGAAACCCATAAATACCATTAACAAACGTAGATGAAATAGGAAAACAAATCCATACCTGCCTTCACAAGTCACGAATTGCTTGAGAATCATCAAGAGATCATACCAGCGGGGTTTCAACATCTTCGCAGGTAAACCTTTGTTGCACGACCTCACTGTCCGAGACCGAAACAACAGTGTCCACGGTACATCGTTTACTTTGTATCTTTTGGACCATCTTTTTCCCTTGACAGGCAAACTAGTTGCTAGGCTGAGAGATTGTTCGGTGATTTCAAGCTGGACATCTCCAACTTTGGCCCGGTAGCCATCAAATGACAGTGCGAATTGCCGAGCAACAGAGATATTAAAACCATCGAACTTCCTTATAAATGACAGCCACCCATATCCTTCAAGGTCGTTGTATGCACCATCGAATGTCAACAGCGCTTGGCTTCCATTAGGTTTGGCCCTCACAACAGGATCCATAACCTCCATTCATGGTAGGGTTCACACAGAATGAATCAATGCACAGAGTGAATAGGATAGGTTTCACTAGTTTGAATGCTCGACGAGACCGAAATCAACTCCATGCGTGCGAAGGTGGTGGGATTACCATCGCCACGCATTGCATTAATGACCTGTATAGAGCTGTTGAAACCATAATCATTTAAACAATTGGATCGATCAGCCAACAGGTGAATCATCACCTCTACGTGCCATTCATCCGAGTGAGAATCAACACCTCATACGATAATAATGTGCCAAGTGTTGAGTTTAAACAAGCACAGTACCAGCATTAACTATTGATCCGTCGTGCCAATTCCATCGTTCGTTACATCGCTTAATCACAGGGTTTAGTGTTAATACATAGCTTGGGATCATATAATCAATCAACGTATAATCCAACTTTGCAAACAGTATGCTAAGTATTAATTCGAATATGATTAACTTATGCGCCTTGAAACCATTGCTATCATACCTTATAAACTTGTTCATGCATTCGATACATGTTGTATATGTTTGTGTTCCAAAGTCTTAGAACCATACAATTTAGAATTTCTTCATATAGTAATCGAGTGATAGTTCAAAGCAAGGATAAAAATAATATGACCCAATCCATTACACAATCTTCATAAGATCTAAACAAGACAAATAACTTTCATGCCCAAAGATTCAACAGTGAAATATATCAAAATGCGCAATCAAGGTAAGATAATGTTCAAGAACATAAGTCTGATACAACATTTAGCAATCCGATGATAAACCAGTGATCAAGTATCAACCAAAGATGACGACAATCTAATCAACGAAAGAAGTGTTTTCACACTTGCAGTTGTGAAAACAAAACGAAATTGAATCGTAATTGTCGCACAAAATGAGACGAAATGTTTAAAAGCACAATGCGACAATGATTTGTCGTAATACGACAAGGTGTAGGCAGCTTTTTGAGAGTAATCAAAAAAAATGGGTTGGCTGCCAACAATACCTTAATGACCAATTATCAAACGAAGTCTCATTATGTTCAACGTGAATTCCTCTATTCACAGGATGTAGAATTTCACCTTTGGCAGATCGTGTAGAAGACTTGAAGACATCATTTTATAGTCACAACTATCCTTAGCTTTTGCTATCATTCATTGGACCAGTACCTATATAACTTTAGTGATCATGGGATATCAGATTGTACTCCATTGTATATAGACATATTCAGATTGATTTTGAGACTAGTTTTCATTGGGCCTTGTTTGTGACTATGAAAGCCTATGGAATGTATCTACTTTGTATTTCCTATTCATGGCCATGAATACTTGTTTGGTGTAACATCCCACTCTGGCGCACTAAGAAAACTTATTCCTTGAGGACACTTGCTCGCAAGTGATCCGGACTATTATGATATTAAAACATTTGTCCTTGATTATGATGCGTTATGTTAGATGACATGATGTTTTACTGCTTTGACATAGACATATGCTATTGAATCAGTTTTACTGAGTGTGCAGGGTTTATGACCTTGAGGATGCAGAGTCATCGACGGAACCCCTTGGACTCCGGATCGAGTCAGGGAGTGTGCTATTGGGGTTGATTGTTTACTGTGATTTTAGTACATTGATTTGATGATATGACATGTTCTGATATGATTGTTGATGATGCAGGTTGATGATAGCTTGCCGACCAGACTCACATATGGAGTAAAGGGGCCACACATGACTACCAGAGAGGTTGAGGGAGAGGTGTGGACAGCAGCCCTACCACAGCCTACTAGCACTCTCATCGTGGATCGAACTGTAGGTTAACGATTACCTAGTTCAAAAGGATCCACGATGTCGTGAGGGAAGACTACGACAGTCGCTCACGATGATTCTAAGGGGCGTGCAATAAGGCAGGGGCCTTATTCCTTAGAGCCCTTAGTCTCCCACAAGTTCACCTGGCGGAGTGTTGACTCCAGGGGTTATTGATGTCTACCAATCAGTCAAGTTGGCGAGTGGCACCCTTGGAGCATGTGGTGCATCCTGAAGGGCATGTCGCGCAAAAGAAACACAAGTTGGCAAGTGGCACCCTTGGAGCACGTGGTGCATCCTGAAGGGCACATCGCACAAAGAAACACAAGTTGGTGAGTGGCACCCTTGGAGCATGTGGTGCATCCTGAAGGGCACGTCGCACAAAAGAAACACAAGTTTGCGAGTGGCACCCTTGGAGCACGTGGTGCATCCTGAAGGGCACATCGCGCAAAAGAAACAAACAAGGCGAGTGGCACCCTTGGAGCATGTGGTGCATCCTAAAGGGCACGTCACATTGGTGTTGATGAAGGAACAACCTAGATGGCCCTAAGACATTTAACTCCTTAAGAAATTCTTAAAACGACTTCCCTAAATAATTTTCTCCCAGTTCATAATCTAAGTCCTAAGTCTAAAACTTCTCTAGGGTAAAATTTTGGTCTAACCTTAAGAAAAGACCCTATGAAAATAAAAAAATAAAGATTTAAACAACAAAAAAAAAAAAACCACTTAAGTAATAGTTTTAGTCTTCATAAATTTTGGGGTAAAATGAAGAGAGTAAAAATTTAATTAAGATTCGTGGTTTTAAATTGTAAAGAAGAAATAAATAATTTAACTTGTGAAAGTGTTAAAATATTTCAATTTAATAATAAAGGGGAAAGAGTAAATAGCGCAGCTGCCATTTTGGCTCTAAAAAATGGGGGGGGATTTAAGGGAATCATAAATTTAGGAAACTAAGGAATGGGGGGAAACTTAATAAGGGAAAGAGGGGAACTTATGGTAAAAGGCGAGGTCAACATAGTAAGGAATCTGCAATTAAAGAACCTTCTAAAATGAACTAAATTAGCAACTTCATTTTAGGGAAAGCATTTAAACCTGAAAAGGAATCTAGGAACACCTAGGAGTAAATTTAAGAGAAACTCTAGGTGGGTGAGGGATTTGAGTCAATTAATATTTTAAGGAAAATAATTATTGGAGGTTCTAAAAACTCTATAAAATAAAGGGAAGATGAGGAAGAAGGGATCGGATGTAAGCGTAACATTACTCTGTCGGAATTGTGACTTAACTGATTACTTGTGGGGAGTTGGGTTTTCCCAGCTTGGATAGGAGTGGTAACTCATCCTTGCGAGGCGAGCTGGGAGCTAGACGTACCGTCTGGATAGTGTGTGGCCCCTTTGCGGCTCAGGGGGATAAGGGGGAAGCAGAGTACCCCTAGCGATTGGTTGGGAGGTATCGGTGAGGTCTCGATGGTCGGCGAGCGGGAGCGGCACGGAGCGCGTGGACGTCATCGAGGCAGGCAATAAGGAAAAAGCTATGCTCGTTATATTGGTAGAGTAGGATGCTCGGATTGGTATTTTCGCCTTTAATTTACTGCTGTATAATTTTCAGTCCATGACAATCACTAATATAGTTTTAATGCCTGGTAGAATATACACGGTCTCATTGTTGATTTTTTTTAGTTACTGCGTTGAATTTCACCCTGTTATTTACACAAAAAATGCATGGTAATGGCGTTTCTGAAATTTATGAATAGCTTGTTATGACATATCCTGGCAACTGCATTTTGGTTTAATGACATTGCAAATCTTATACTCACATGCGATTGTCGTTCTTGGCATTTTTATTCGCATTTAGTTACTGTGATTTTGTTATCCCTTTTAAGTTTTGTTGTTTATTTTTATATTTATCCTTGGGTTGTGTACTTCGTCGGGCCGGGCATCTCTTCCTTTTTTTTTACTTGGAAGGGCATAAGTTTTATTTTAGTTTGGTATTGCGATTCGAACTCAGGATTGTGTAATGTCTTTTTCTTCTTTTTTCTTTATGGAAATACTTCCTTGAATGCTTACAGCCCAACCTTAGCGCATGAATGAAGTTTCTCTTCTGCGCACAGGTGGGCACCTTTGGGGTTTCATTTTGTAACGAGCGTTTGATTTTTTTTTCTTCTCATATGATTAGCTGGAGGAATTTCGATCTGCTATTTTCGAGCTAGCCATTCATTCCTGGCAATTTCATTTGCAAGTTTAAAACTGAAATTTTTGTTTCTGAAATTTTTGTTGTGGCTGTGAATACATTTCATTAGCGATTCGCTTGGGTGAGGCTGTATGGCTGCCTTCTTCTACCAACAGTGCTTGAATCTTAACTTTTGCTTAGTTTTGAAATTAAAACTTGCATCTCTTCACCTCTGACTTTATTGATAAGAATTTCGAATTTCATTCCAGGTGGGGGTTTATGTCTCTGCGTTTTTGCTGTAGAATTTTTCTGTGTTTCGTTGGGTTATCACTGCGTTTTTAATTTTATGAAGCGTTGTGTTTTGTTGTAACCTCTGCAACCTTCTTCACGCCTCTGTCACTGCCGACTGCGCCCTCCCTCTACGACTGTATTACCCTCCGCATTTGTGGAACCACCCTGACCGCATGGGCACCTCACCATCTGGGATCCTGAACCATAGTGGGAATGACAGTCGGTGCAGTGAATTCCTTAATGTTAGTTGGGAATCCCATAAATCTTTAATGATTGTCAGCGCCTTGCTGGAATTGGAACCTTAATCTTACAAACCCCATATTATACCATGTGTCCCGCTCACTTGGACAGAAGCTGCACACATGGGCGTTTTCCCTATTGCCAAATTTTCTGGAAATTGTTTTATAATTAAAATTACTAGATCATAACTTGCATGAGATTACATTTATACCCATATGTTGGATAACGCTTTACGGAGTGTTATAACTCAATAAGTAATGGAGCAAGGTAATCTGTTGAAGGACTTATTTAAATTAAAGTGGTTAATGAGGAATGATTCACCCCAATTAAAATGGTTAAGGCAGCCAAATGGTTACAGTGGTTATAATTTCAAAGTAATCTCTGCCCTTAGATTTCCAAATGTTAGGTTATTACAAGGGATACTTTATTCTTCTTAAAAGTTTGAATGTGCTTTTAGAAGGCAACTAGTCTCTTTTTATTTATAAAAAAGGAAATCTTGGTAAAAAAGGCAATCTTGATTACTCATATAGTGGAAAGGGAAATCTTTTGTTTAGCTAGTCTCTTTTTAAATTAAAAAATCTAAGTTAGATGGATTGACTTATTTATTTCAATAGTGGAATGCAATGTTCGTATGAGATAACATAGAACAAATTTTAAATGTTATTTTATTGCATTGTTATGGCCATCTGATTTAATGTTATTGTTATCTTATGGTACTGATATGGAAACTTTATACTAAGGGATAACATAAATGGGATAGGAATGTGTGACTGTATTGTCACTATATTATATGGTCTTGCAATATGTAAAGGTAGAATGTTATGGAAATATAAAATAAGAATATAATGTTAGTGTTGGTAACATGTTATTTAATTTTATTGTTAATTCAAATGCAAAGTTATGGGAGTATAAAGATAAGGGACATTGTTAATCATTTGTAATGCTATTGTAATTTTACTGTTATTGATGACACATAAGATGTAAGGTCCTTGAACCAAGTACCTTGAATTTCTAATATTTGGTCATTAGGGGATTTGCAGTTACTTCAATTTACATTATTATAAGGTTGGATTGGGTATCTCGTCTATTAATGGAGTTCAAATGGAATTTTGGGTTAGTATTAAATGCCAATTGAGTCGTAGAAAATACCTTGTCTTAACAATGAAAGGTCGTTGTCGGAATCCTTCGGACTTGCGCTTTCCATAGAGTTAGTGGTTGTTCTTTAGTTGTTGTTCTACTTGGTTGAGATCATTTTATTTCTTGTTCTGCTTGTGTCGGGAGGGATGTAGACACCTCCATGTTCCTTAGAACAGTCGCCAGCCATGAGACCTTAAATGGTTAAAATTGATGGGAACCTGGGCTTGAGCGTTGCTTATGTGTCTTGGAGGTCCTAACCATTGCAGGGTAGGATGGATGGGAAGTCAGTATTTTTATGGTCGATTGATGGTCGTTTAATGCTTGCAGTTACTTGTTGTGCGCTTTATTACATCTTATTGTGTTCATCGTGGTTGCGTCTTGTTAGTCGTCGGGTGGCGACATCAAGTCGAATGTGTTTTCTTCCCTTGTACACGTGCGCACACACTTTTAAGCCAAAAAAAAAAAATTGCACTTGTTCTAAGAGGTTCGTCGGTGTAACGAGGAGGTTCGTTACATTTGGTATATTTCCACATGGATATGCAATGTAATTCAAATTGGCATCCATGTGTATATTATTATGAGCAACTAGTTCATCCAACTGGGTCTCCATTACATCACTTTTGGGAATTATAATGTATTTTGGCCATCGCAGATACTCTTCTGACCTCACACATTAGGGGGAATCTGTTATAGAAAGATTTTCCTCACCCCATGCAACTTGCTTAGAAGGCCTTTTCCATTTCGATATGCAGACTTTGAAGTCTCTTTTTGCAATTCCTAGAGCTAAAAATAATATTTCTCCACATATACGCACCCTAACAACTATACATCATGAGTATACTAGGTTGCACCATTACAGCCCACGTACATCATATTTTGTGCCCAAAATTTAAAAATGGTATCACGTTTCCATGTCATGTTACAAGATCCATGATCCTTTACCTTCCATATACGTGAAATGTTCCAACTCGACCCTTCAATTTCATTTGAAGGATATAAATGGGACATGTCCAAGTCGTGGAAAGAGGAGAAGAATTCAACTTTTGACAGCAAAGTTAATCTAGAGAAATTATTCACTTCATATTGAGTTTGCATCCCTTTGTCCTTTTAAGTCTAAACACATTGTCTTTCTTATATGAGCTTGCCATTAGTGGAGGATTGAAGTGGTGGAGGCCCAACTAGAAGGGACTTAATTTCTCGGTTTCGAGACGTGTCGATGCAGAAGTTTGTCATTCATACACTTATGTTGATCATATTTGAATAGAAATACCCTTTTCTCATCCAATTAATGTCTTGCAAATATTTGAAAGGTTATTCCATTGACATGTTTGTCATGAATATTTATGTATTATGTTATTATATGTGCTAACTTTATATATTATCACCATATATTTGTGTATCTTGGTTATTGAGGACAAGTTGCAGGTATATAACTTAGAGTCAAGCGCTCAGGGGTGGTATTCATCAAACGTCTGGATGAGGTAGGCTCTTTATCTTGTCTTATTAGCATGTTTTTTTATATAGCATACTTGAGATTAGAGTTGATTTCTACAGTCATTTTGTTTGTTGTGGTTTACCCCATGCCATAGAGTGATTTTGCTCAAAACACTTATGCCATGACCATTCATCAATCCAACCACAGTCTATCCTGATAAGAAGAACTGGTCCACAGTTTTTCCTTTCACGTCTTCTCTGCAAATATTTGAAGGCATAACTACCATGTTGCCAAGAATTATGATTCAAGGGTAAATTCATTTGATACTTATGAGGGTGATGATACGACACATTTTTTTTACAAGCTTAAGGATATGATTGAAACTTTGTGCATAGGCAATATTGTCATCTGCAACAACATTTTCAAGTTCTAGCATATCCACTCCATCAACATGTTCAGGATAATTAGTCGTAGGTTTCTCTTCCAACAACTCAGTCTGAACTTCTCCTGCAACAAATAGCACTTTCATGGATTCAACAAGGCTAGGTGTAGTTGGTGAAGTAGTAGTATCATATCTAAGACTTGCTCTAGATTTTTGTATCTCATGGGTAATAGGATCAACAATTCTTTGTCCATTCTTCCTAAGTCCTCCTCTAGTATAGCCCAGTTTTCTTAGCAGTTGGGACCCAAGACATGTAGTGTGATTTTCAAATCTAGGAGAAACAACATTATGAATAGAAAATAAACCATTGACGGTGTGTAGTCACCATTGACGATGTGCCAGAGATTCTTGTCTCTAATAAGGTCAAACATATTTATCTTCCAAACAAAATAGTTAGTTCCTATTAACTCGGTAAGTATAGAAACCTCTGAATTCATGATGAATAAGGCATAGAAACTAATAAAAAAATGAAAAAAAAAACCCAAAACCTAGTAGAATAAGCTAAATCTATCCCCTTTCAGTTGTAAATTTAAATGGAAAGGTTGTAGATCTGCAAAATAACGAGGAAAATGATACCCCATGTCTACAAGAATATATCACCAAACCAAAGATAAAAAAAAAAAAAAAGTGAATCCATATTTTAGAAACTGTAAAATTGAGAAGGATTGGTGAGACACTTGTAATAAAAAATTGTGTTTCCTTTGTTGAGAAATGTAAAGAGTACCTAGCATGAAAGTGTGGTCGTACAGTGCATGAGGAAGGAAAAAATGGTCATACGGGCTTGGTCGTATGTGCAGAGAGGAAGATAAGAAGTAAAACATGTTTGTACAGGAGTAAAACCATTGGATTTATGGGAATAGGCGCTCAAACAAATAAATCTTCCCTCCAATCAGCAAATAGATGGTCAGACAACAAACAAATTCACCCCCACTAAGAAATTAGTCTGTAAAACCCCATGGTTGAGGAAAAAATGGCCTTGAACAGGTATCCTTATAAAAAAWCAACTCACTAAAAAACACCCTTCTCTACTCAGAACGCGTYCGTACGATAGTGGAAACCCTTTCTTTTGTGYAACTCRTCCCTCCAATAGTACAAAAAATCAGCGGATCTGAAGAGAAATCAGCCCTTAGACAACARATCAACGTATCAAAGAGAAGATTGGACTCTTAAAAATGAACATCACTACAAAATGGGTCCTTACACCTCRGATATGAGAAAATACAAATGACCRTACAKATCAGTGAATGAAATCACCCCCCACYAGTCAAATCAGCCTCTTAACTGAGAARTCCACCCCACACYTGTAAATTTGTCAAAAAAAGTGGCCATATATAAATAAAATGAATCCATATGGTCTATATGGTCTATGGAGAGGAAAGGGAGAGTTTGGTTTGCTAGGAAATGAAAAACTACACCCCCAAAAAAAAAATCACCCAAAAGAGCCTCTCAAATCAAAAGTTATCATCTTTGGAAGAAATGGATGGGTTCGGTAAAAATGATAGGTTTGGTAAAAAAAATTAGGCTTGGAAAACCACCAAACCTAAACTTAGGCCCAAAAAAATTAGGTTTTGAAAAAGTTAATTTTCCTAGGCTATGATAGGAAAACTAATTCAAATCTAGGAAAACGATAGTTGATTTTGACAAACCAGTAGCCGATCTTGATTGAATGATATATTCTAGAGACAATGGTGAGGTCATATTTGCAAAAAAAAGGTTCAAAAAAGGAGAAATATGCTCATATATAGTGAAAACCAAAGTGGTTTTCCAGATAAAAAAAACAAATCCACAAGAGAAGCAGGCCCAAACAAAAATATCTATTGAAACCTCATGCAAAAAATTCAGAAACAAATTTGTGCAAGGAGAAAGAGCTCATAAATTGACTCTGATACCATGTTATAATCCAAGAAACATGCATAAACATATAATGAAATCCAATCGATCTAAACTTATATACCAAGAATTAAATATCAATAAATGAGAATGCAAGAAAAGAGAGAGACAAGACACAAGTGTTTATGTGGTAAGACCCCAATGTGGGGAAACATCTATGGAAGTTGGTCTTTTATTCCTTGGGAAAACTCTCCAATATTAAAAGGCAAGAGAACACTTAATGGTGGTGTTTTCCAGCACTCATGATGCCTCGCAGGGTCTCTGTGCCTGACCTCACGGTCTTAAGGATCGTTCAAATTCTCTGACGAGCCGAATTAGCTCTTTAGATTCCTGAGTGGAATCCCTATCAAACACCCGGTCCACAGGTCCTTTAATTCCCTTCACGGCCTTCTGAAAAACACCGTGACCTTTTCCCCAACTCAATATCGGGGTTTGGGGTTTTCGATCTCAAAATACAAATGCCCTTTGACTCCCCGATGCACCTATCCTCTGGCAGCTCACAGCCTTTGACCTGTCAACGGCCCTTTACCCCATCGGGGTTTCGGACTTCGTGAAACTGAAGTGCAGGAATATTTCACTCATGAGATATGCGGTATCCCGATACCCAATATGGGATGCCACCTTTCCTCCTTGCTGACTCCTCTGTGGCCCCACACTACTCTCTGCCTGTCGTCGGGAAATCGCGTTTCGTGATTTCGCGATGTCTGATGCAAATGTTCATGAGACTCGTGAAACTCCAAATCCTGACGTGCCCCTTCCTTCTCGACTCTAGCCTTTCTTGACTAGACCATGGTCCATGTGACCACTACCATATGACCGCAGCCATACCTCTTGTCGGGGTTTCGGGATTCTTAATGTCAATGTGTATATGCACTTGGAACCCACGATATGTCGATTCCAGACTTCCTCCGGATTTCTGATACGCGTCCTCTCTCATATGGACGGTCCAGATTCTGTGTCGGGGTTTCAGGTGAGGATTTACCTGATCTCTTGTCTACGGGAATGCTGATATGTGATCCCCGATATCTTGATGCCTGTTGGGACTGCTCCTCTATCTATGAGATCTTAACCCCCGTGCAACTTTCGCCGATCTGACGGCTCAGGTAAATTCTCCTGCGCGCTCCTCCTGAATGTGAAAATCAATGGTCCAGATCTTCTCTTCAGGCTGATCTGACGGCTATCGTCGCTCCTCCTGATATTATGCACGCTTTCTTCCTGCTCTTGGACAAATTCCAAGTTCTCAAAGGCTCTGACCTTTGTCTTTTTTTTTTCTCTGCGGGCTCCTCTACTTTAAGCCTCGCTTGCGTTCTTCATGACATTGTTCCTCCCGAGTTTTGCCCCTTTCGAATCCTCAAGGGACTTTCGGACTCCTGCGCCACTATAGGGTCTTTGCGCACCCAAAGTGCTATCTCTCCTGAGCTTCAGCAAACACTCAGACCTCTAATGGATTTTATCTTTCTTCTCCCACAGATGGGGAATATGGACGCCCTCCAAGCTATCCTTCTGCCTCAAGCAACTTCTTGTTGAACCTTCTGGGCATTCAGCAATCCCAGGGAATATCCTTCAGCGGATACTTCCTCCGGCTCCAGAACTCAAAGAGTTCCCTGCTTCTGTGCCTATCTTCACGTCGACTCAAATGCCCACCTGGTAGAGTTCTTCCTCCACAGAACGTTCAGCAGTTCTGTCTTCTTTCTCCTATGCACTTATGCACCCACTCGATGCCCACTTGGCAGAGCTCCACAAAACTCTTCAGAGATTCTGTATGTTGTTTTATGTCTCAACTCACAGCAGAGTTCTTCCCTTAGCACCTCGTGCCTGCGCTCGTTGCCCACTTGGCAGAGCTCCTACAGAATCCTCAGTGATTATCTCTGCAACTGTGTTCTCATACACAGCCTTGCCTCCAAGGCATTCAACAACCTTGAGGTCTTCCTCCGAGTTGTTGATCTCAGTTCCTTGTGTCGTAGCACATCTCTATCTGACTCCTCAGAGTTCATAAGTGCACTCATGCGCTAGTATTCAGAGTCTGCAGCACTCTGCCATGGCCTCATGGCATGAAACCTCAAAGACCTTCATCCCTGAAATCAAACACACTCCCTGCAAATGCATGATAATAACATATACATCTACAGCATAAAAGGAACACTCACAGACCTCCATATAACACAAAACTCATGCAGGAAAAACTACTTATGATTATATTAAAAATGGCAAATGCCTGTAATTACAAAGGTGTTCTTGAGCTCTCTCTGGCTCTCTCAACTCTTCTGGCTCTAACTACCCAAAATGATATCACCCCCAAAATCTCTTTTACCTGAGGGTGCTCTTTGAGCACTTCCCTCCAGACTCACCTACCCTATTCAATTACATTAAATGGTTGTCTAGTCCAGCATCTGGATATAGATCTCAGTCGACCTAGCATTAAAGTTGATCTACCAAACGCCTGCACAAAGGCACGATTTCTATGGCTCACCAGCCTACAACATTTAATTACATTCATTTTCAAATTTGAATGAGGATTGGGCCTCTCTTTTAGCATGCGATTTGAATTCGTCGGCGTGGCTGGCTGGCTGGCTGACTTGGAGAGATATTCCTGCATCAAACTCCTCAGCTGCAAAATCATGAGCTCCTTCTCATGCGCTTCCCCTCTAAGCGGTTGGAAATCCTCCTGGATCCCAAATCATTCTCTGGAGTTGTTCATCTGCTCCATCCTTCTGCTGTCGCTGCTTCTGTTGCACCGCTACTGCTGCTTCTTTTCTTCTGCTCAGCTGCTCCTCACTGGAAGTCTCTGCTGACCTCAACATCAGCTCCATGATCTCCCCGATCACTGCATCCAGCTGCTCCAATGGCTGGCTCTATTTTTGCAGTCTCCTCAGCTGCAAAAATTTTCTGCAATTAGGCAGATCGCTATGATCTCCCATGCCATCTTCTTCATTTTCATCAGTGGCCTCAAGTTGCCACTCTGTTGCAGACTTTAGCTCTGCAGTCTCCCTTTGAATGACTTGCTATTCAGTCACCTTCCCCGACAGTTCAACTTCTGTCAGTTCTCTTGTTGGCCCTGGATTGTTTAGCCAATCCTCCAGCATCTCTAGCTCCATCTCCCATGGAGTGATAAATTTACCTGCATGTTTCTTGGTTCCCTTTGCTTCTAGATCCAATGCTACAGCTCTTTCAGGTTCTTGGCTAAAAATATCGAGCCATTCCTCAGAATGCTCATCTTCTTCTTTTGCTTCTTTTGCTGTCAGCTTCAACGCTACAGCTTCCTCAACTTCTTGGCTGAAGTCATTGAGCCATTCCTCCGAATGCTCATTCTCCTCTTCGTCCACTTCTGCTTGTGCTTGGGCAGTCTCAAACACCTACTCCAATTCCTCCTTGACAGTCATCGTCAGTTGTGACTATTCTTTTGTTGTTGTTGCTTCTACTACACAAATTTATGCCTCCTCCCGGGCACATGGTAGGAATACTCCAATTCCCCCCAATCATCAGAATATTTCTCATATCTTCCTCCTCTGTCAGCCACATCTGCTGATCCAAATCTATCTTTGAGCCCACTTTCTCTTTCAGCTTCCCTGGTTGATTCCAACTCATCTGCTCATCCCTGCCCACCTAGAAATATGGGATGTTTCTGCTGCCCTCCTAGCAGACTATGAGATCAATCGATCCCATCTTCATCAGCAACCCCTGCTGAATTGAACTCACCTCTAAGTCCATGAGACCTTCATATGGTCCCAAATTCTCATCTCTGCCCACCTGGCAGTTTACAATGCTTCCACTGCCCTCCTGGCAGTCTTCGAGATCCCGCAGCGACCTTTTATCCTTTCCCTCCCGGTAATTTGAAATTCCTTGGTTGTCCTCATGACATTCCATGATACCCCGCAGTGATCTCAATTCATTGCCCTCCTGGCAAACGGGAATTTCTACTCTTCCCTCCTGGCAAACGAGAATTTCTACTCTGCCCTCCTGGCAGTCCTTGAGATCCTCAGCTGATCCCAATTCATCATCTTCATCATCGAGACCTCTCCCAGTGTCTGGTTCACAGTCATAAATTATGTTTTCCTCTGTGGCCTTGAGGTTTTCAACATACCTCAACCATTCCTTTAACAGCCTGCACTGCCCTCTGACCATCAACTCCTTGACTAGCCATTTTGCTTTTGCCTTCTTCATGGGCAATTCACGCATCTGTCTCCTCCTCCTATCCTGCTGCATCCGCAGTTCGAGCTTCTCTATGTCTGCTTTTACTTCATAGAGTTCTCTATCCCTTTCTTGATCCATTTCCGCAAGCTTTTCTGCCTTACTCTTCTTCCTCCCAGCATGCCTATGGTCTTCAGTAACCATGGTGTTGTCTCTGTCTTCTCTCCTAGAAAACTTGTTGTCACTCTGCATCCCTGAGTGTTC
Source organism: Picea glauca (assembly GCA_000966675.3). Taxonomy (NCBI): domain Eukaryota; kingdom Viridiplantae; phylum Streptophyta; class Pinopsida; order Pinales; family Pinaceae; genus Picea; species Picea glauca. The sequence goes on from JZKD02S1672786.1 coordinate 821,894, forward strand.
CAGCTTCATCTTACAGTCCTGCTGACTGTCTATGGACTGCTACCTACCTGCAAACAAGTCCTTACAGATTCCTCCAACACTTTGTCTTCCTCTTTCTTCCTCTGCCTGCAATATACAAACATAATCCTGCTCTGATACCACTTGGTGGCGCTTTCCAGCACTCACGATGCCCCGCAGGGTCTCTGCGCCTGACCTCCCACTCTTAAGGATCGTTCAAATTCTCTGACGAGCCGAATTAGCTCTTTATATTCCTGAGTGGAATCCCTATCAAACACCCGATCCACAGGTCCTTTAATTCCCTTCATGGCCTTCTGCAACACACCGTGACCTTTTCCCCAACTCAATATCGGGGTTCGGGATTTTCGATGTCAAAATACAAACGCCCTTTGACTCCCCGATACGCCTATCCTCTGGCAGCTCACAGCCTTTGACCTATCAATGGCCCTTTACCCCATCGGGGTTTCAGACTTCGTGAAACCAAAGTGCACGAATATTTCACTCATGAGATCTGTGATATCCCGATACCCGATATGGGATGCCACCTGTCCTTCTCGTTGACTCCTGTATGGCCCCATGCTACTCTCTGCCTGTTGTCGGGAAATCACGTTTTGCAATTTCGCAATGTCTGATGCAAATGTTCACGAGACTCATGAAAATCCGAATCCCGATGCACCCCTTCCTTCTCAACTCTAGCCTTTCTTGACTAGACCATGGTCCATGTGACCACTACCATATGACCGCAGCCATACCTCTTGTCGGGTTTTTGGGGTTCTTAACGTCAATGTGTATATGCACTTGGAACCCACGATATGTCGATTCCTGACTTCCTCTGGATTTCTGATACGCATCCTCTCTCAGATGGACGGTCCAGATTCTGTGTCGGGGTTTCAAGTGAGGATTTACCTGATCTCTTGTCTATGGGAATGTCGATATGCGATCCCCGATATCCCAATGCCTGTCGGGACTGCTCCTCTATCTATGAGAGCTTAACCCCCGTGCAACTTCCGCCGATCTGACGGCTCAGGTCAATTCTCCTGCGTGCTCCTCCTGGATGTGAAAATCAACGGTCCAGATCTTCTCTTCAGGCTGATCTGACGGCTATCATCGCTCCTCCTGAGCTTCTGCACGCTTTCTTCCTGCTCTTGGACAAATTCCAAGTTCTCAAAGGCTCTGACCTTTGTCTTTTCTTTTTCTCTGCGGGCTCCTCTGCTTTAAGCCTCGCTTGCGTTCTTCATGACGTTGTTCCTCCCGAGTTTTTCCCCTTTCGAATCCTCAAGGGACTTTCGGACTCCTACGCCACTATAGGGTCTTTGCGCACCCAAAGTGCTATCTCTCTTGAGCTTCAGCAAACACTCAGACCTCTAAGGGATTTTATCTTTCTTCTCCCACAGATGGGGAATATGGATGCCCTCCGGGCTATCCTTCTGCCTCAAGCAACTTCTTGTTGAACCTTTTGGGCATTCAGTAATCCCACGGAAGATCCTTCAGCGGATACTTCCTCCGAATCCAGAACTCAAAGAGTTCCCTGCTTCTGTGCCTATCTTCACGCTGACTCAAATGCCCACCTTGTAGAGTTCTTCCTCCACAGAACGTTCAACAGTTCTGTCTTCTTTCTCCTGTGCACTTATGCACCCGCTCGATGCCCACTTGGCAGAGCTCCACAGAACTCTTCAGAGATTTTGTATGTTGTTTTCTGTCTGAACTCACAGCAGAGTTCTTCCCTTAGCACCTTGTGCCTGCGCTCGTTGCCCACTTGGCAGAGCTCCTACAGAATCCTTAGTGATTCTGTCTGCAATCGTGTTCTCATACACAACATTACCTCCAAGGTGTTCAACAAACTTGAGGTCTTCCTCTGAGTTGTTGATCTCAGTTCCTTGTGCTGCAGCACGTCTCTGTCTAACTCCTCAGAGTTCAGAAGTGCACTCATGCGCTAGTATTCAGAGTCCTCAGCACTCTGCCATGCCCTCATGGCATGAAACCTCAAAGACCTTCATCCCTGAAATCAAACACACTCCCTGCAAATGCATGATAATAACATATACATCTACAGCGTAAAAGGAACACTCACAGACCTCCATATAACAAAGAACGCATGCAGGAAAAACTGCTTCTGATTATATTAAAAATGGCAAATGCCTGTAATTACAAAGGTGTTCTTGAGCTCTCTCTAGCTCTCTCAACTCTTCTAGCTCTAACTACCCAAAATGAGATCACCCCCAAAATCTCTTTTACCTGAGGGGGTTCTTTGAGTGCTTCCCTCCAGACTCACCTACCTTATTCAATTACATTAAATGGTTGTCTAGTCCAGCATCTGGATCTAGATCTCAGTCGACCTAGCATTAAATTCGATCTACCAAACGCCTGCACAAAGGCACGGCTTCTATGGCTCACCAGCCTACAACATTTAATTACATTCAATTTCAAATTTGAATGAGGACTGCGCCTCTCTTTTAGCGTGCGATTTGAATTCGCTGGCGTGGCTGGCTGGTTGGCTGACTTGGAGAGATGCTCCTGCATCACTTAACCACATGGATGATCTCGCCTCAGGACCCATAGTTTCCCAGCTAAATATCAATACCATAAACCACTCTCCACTTTCACACTCTTAAAAAGCCCCCTTCACCTCTACTATATATGAGATAGTGAAAGGAGAACAATTCCCATGATGCATGTGGGATAAACCCTTTTTACAATATAGAGAGAGTTATTAAATAATAAAATTAAAAAATACCACTAGGCATTCATTAGCACATTCTAACAAAGGGTACCACTCATCTTGGTATGAAATATTGTTGAAGTTTATATTTGTTAGTCGACTTCACTGACTCTGATAGGGAATGTGACAGTGATGATCGAAAGTCCACTTTTGGCTATGTGTTTCTCTTTAGCACCAGACTATTGGTTTGGTCGTGCAAGAAAAATAAGGTATATCTCTATCAATTACAAAAGCATAGTATAATGGTGTCATTCATGTAGGAATAGAGGCAATATGGATTCTCCATATCTTAGGTGAACTTGCATTTTATGTATATCCCTCAACTACACTTTATTGTTGATCTGTATTATTTTGGTCATGAAATGAGAGCGGAGATATAATAAAGAAATGTACATACATATATCATATATCCAATAATATAACAGATATATATCAGAGATTTAACCATAAACGCAAAGATACAGTAATACATAATTTATATTAATGAGCGAAATGTACAAAACTATAGAAATACAGAGTGAAAGACTCGTTAGAATGGTGGCAGCTTATATCTGAGAAGAGATGTGATGGCTACACTCATTCACAAGAATATGATTGTTACAATGAGGCTACAAAGGCCTTTTTAACATAAATAAAATCCAAAACCCTAACCACGGAAGATGAAAAGCCAATAGTTTTGTCGACCACGTTTTGGGTAGTTTGGTGTATCAACTTCCTAAGGGTGTAACTTTGGCATAAGATCTCCATTTCTGGAACATGATAGCTCGTTGGAAAGGTATCGACGAGGATTTTCATTTTGGGGGATAAATTAGAGCCTTAGACCATCATTGAGGTGCCCTATCTTGAAAAATTGTTGTTTAGGCCCTCAAAATGGCCCCAAAAGTTTGGAACCTGAAGAACTAGTTTATAGTTCATTGTCTAATCCATACATATATGTTACACATCTATCCTTATCACACTAGGGAGTAACAACATGGGCATGGTGATTGAAACATTTTTAGGGAAACATGGACATGGTATGATTTTAGTGAGGTCCATGTTAGTCATTTTGACCACCTAGCTAGTAGAAACTGTACGTATTGATATCAATGATGTTCAACTATGATTAAGGGTAAAAAAATTAGGGTAGGGGTCTCGACCTGGTTAACATATTTTCTACTCTAGTGTGATGAAGATTCCAATTAGGTTTAAAAGGAGGTATTGAACCCTCATGGTTTCAAATGATACATTGTTGTTTTTAGAGCAATGGCTTCGAGGCACAAAATATAGGCATCGTGTCTTTGCAATGGTATAGTGGAAAATTGAGTCTTGTTGAGCTACTTCCTTTTTTCCCAAGGAAAACCTTGTAGGAAACCCCCAAGCACTTTCCCACATTTCATGGATGATACTCTATGTAAACCTATCCACATTTATTGTGACACATCACTTGGTAGGGACCTTGAGTGAGGTAAGAAACAAATTAAACCAACCAGTGGCATCGACCTAAGACCTCCTGCATGAAGCTCAAAGAACACAACCACTCAAGTTAACCCACGAAGTTGGTGCTAAGCTACTTCCTATCAATGTAGTGATGATGATTATGATGTTGAGCCATGGGGAGATTTGAGAGTTGCACATACAACTTTCCATATCAATGTAATGTGGGCTTTAGATAATACATTTAGTTAAAGTCAAATCACACTTATATAGTTAATTGAGTAGGCATTATAGTTCCATACTCGTGTTCCATAATCAAAACTAGGGGAGATCATTGTCATGAGTGAGTTAGTGTGATGTTGAAGTCACATCAATTTTCGCATTAACTTTTTTCTTAAAATAATATACTTTAATAATAACCAAGTTAGATTCATACTCGCGATTTATCAAACATGGGGAGAGATCAAATCTCTAGAGGTGCAAAGCTTTCCACAACTTTTTACATTGTTATAAATATTTGCACTTAGAGATTTGATCCATATCAATGCTTTATAAACCTAAGGTTGAAATGAATTTTTATATACTTATATAGCCATATTGAAAATAATTAATTTGCCAATGAAAACATTAACAAAATAATATCAAATAAATTCTATCACACCCAAAATCACATTTTACATCTCAAATATTGAGTGAGATGTATAATATATGCTCAATGATCCTTTGACATGTGGTTTTTAAAAATATTAATAACAAATAAATATTTCATTTTCAACTTAATCTGAAAGTGAAAAATTATCCTTATCTTCCTCTCGATTTGAAATTATAACCTTTTAAGAGGAAACACATATTCTTAACCATTAGACCTATTTAGATTATATCATTAAAATGTATATCATTAATATGTATTTACAACTTACATATTGATGAAGGAGATTAATAAATATCGTGTTATTAGCAAAATTTAAGATCACAATTTGAAAAAGTTTCGTTTCTAGATTTGATCTATTTGGACACTTGATCTTTGTTGAAAGCGTAATTGATGGAATTTATTATTTAATATTTGCATGGCATAGTGTGTTGCCGTCCGCGTCTATGATAACACCTAATGGCCGAGAAACACTAGAAACAAATAACAGAAACATGTTGTGCATATAATGCAAATATCCGGGGATGTAGCTCACATGGTAGAGCGCTCGCTTTGCATGCGAGAGGTACGGGGTTCGATACCCCGCATCTCCATATATTTTGTTTCGCTGTGTTTTATTTTTGTTTGACTTGATTGCAACAATCAATAACAATAACAGGAACACTAGGACAACTCTGTTGGCGGAGAGTCAAACCGAAGATATGAAGATCATGTGTTTGATACGTGCTCACCTCATCACTCCGTGATGTAAAAAAAAATAAAAATTGTTAGGCTTATATGACTGGACTCTCTCTCACCTCAATAACAGTATATTCTTTGAAGCTCAAAGCCTTGATTTTATGTTTTTTTTTGAGAAAAAATGTTGTGTATTTTTCCTTGTTCATGGATTGATTTTATGTATTGCTTCTCTTACACTCGTTAAGAGAAAAACATTAACCGTGAAGTAAATATGGGTGGTTAGATTAAAATTTGTATGAAGTAAATATAGGTGGTTAGATTAAAATTTGTATGGATTAATATGTTTGTGATGGGATTGCTAAATCTTTATTTGATGAGAATTTTTAAAGTCTAAAAAAATGATAAAAGGGAGAGGATAATAAAATGTGTATAGATTAATATGGTTGTGATGGGATTGTTAAATCTTATTTACTTGATGAGATTTCTTAAATAATAAAAAGGAGAGGATAATAAAATTTGTATAGATTAATATGTTTGTGATGGGATGGCTAAATCTTACTTATTTGATGAGAATTCTTAAAATTTCAATTAAAATGATAAAAGGGAGGGGTTTTGACTTAACCTTTTCAAAATATGAAGGTTTTTTATTTTCCAAAATTGCAAAAAGGTTAGTGAAATGTATTCATCAATCTAGTTTACCATTGTCTATTAAAACTTAAAGGCTTAAAGAGAATCTTGATTAAATCGACTTTACATAAGACTTTGCTAAGTCAATTTTAAACTTCATTCCTTTGCGTTTTCTCCTTTTTAATAGGTTAAACAATAATGAGAGTATCCATTATTTACCTTCTTACTTATTAAGACAAAAAAATTTAGTGAACATGAATATCATCTTCAACAAAGTCAAATCTTTATTTATCTAAAAAAATTTAATTATTTGTGGTTAGATTTTTTAAATTACTTGTGGTTTAATGTTTTCATTTTACATCAATATATACTCCATGATTGGATTTTTTAGTTTTTCAATCTTCTACTCTTAAATCACTCACTCCCAGTTAAGGCATCTTCAAAGTTTTGATTCATTTTCTTATCACAAATAATTCTCACTGTAGTAGTAACTTATCATTAGAAGTATCACATACATGATAAACATAAGTCAAAGAAAACACGATTGAAATTTATGTAACATTAATAAATTGAGTTAACATATCAAAAATGGAATTTAGCCCTATTGTAACATGTTTTCTAACTTGAATGTTCTTGTATTGCAGTGTTAATGTCTCATTAATTAGAAGGTTTTGCGGTGTATTTCATTCCTTGGTTTCATTTGATGCTTCAAAAGTTTCATTCTTTTCTAGAAAATAAGTTTGATCTTCTATTGTTAGTTTTTTCTTTATTGGTTTGAGTATGGGTTGCCTCAAAGCAATCTTGAAGCACCCCAAGGATGTGTCAACTCTTCGAAGGTTGGAATTTATACTCCAATTTGCATTACATTACTAATCCCCAATATTGTTTTTTATTATGTAGAGAGGTGCATTTTGTAACCTAGATGAGGATGTCTTCATTTGTGTCTCTTCATGTAGGTAACACTTAGACTCCGGGTTTCTATCATAAGCCAATGAGGAGTTTCCAACTTCAATATGGTGATGAAAATGCACCATCTACTGATACCATGAGCTTCAATGGGGTATCCACTCATACATATTGAGTTAGCATTTCTAATGTCTAAATAGATGATGTAGGAGCATATTTTGAAGTTAACTCAGTAATTGGCCTCTAGAAGGTCTTAGGAATTTATGAGAGGAAGTTGGTTTCCTCATTGTTATGGAAGCTTGTAATTTGTTTTATTTTTCTAAATTGTCATAGTTCTAGAATAGTTCCAAGTGTGTTTTCGAGAAGAAAGTGTTTTTCCATGTAATGTAACATAATGGTTTGTTTTAGACAGGGAGTTGAAGGAGTTAGATAATCTAGGGTGAGTTGCTTGGATTCGATCCTATTCAAGGAAACAAATCAATTGTTATTGAACAAATTAAGGTTTCTGGTTGGATTTGAGGATATGATCAGATCTCTGTGATTGGAATCAATTTTCTCTTGATTGTATAAATAAAAACCCCTGAGCGTGAAAATACAACAGTGGGGGTAATGAGAACATACGAATTTGATAAAAGCATGTTTTCTTGTTCCAATTTGGTGTTCTATTGAGTGTTTTTATCTCCCAGCTTAGTTCCTTGTGCATTATTAATTGTTTTTTTCATTTTTCTTATGTTGGGATTGATAAATTAATGCAACATTGAAATTGCAGAGGTTAAAATTGTGATGTGCATACTCATTTGTAGGATAAGCTAGTGAAATCACTATCCTTAGTGGGCTCTAAGTCTAGAGGAATCAATATCTTTAGCAGGCTCTAGTCAACCAGACCAGGTCTTAAACCATTCAATAAAACAAGTATTATGTTTCCACAATGGGCCAGTGTCTGGTGTCCATGTGGTCGGACCACATAGCAAAAAGGGTTCGATTAGTTTCTTCGGTGTCCAGTGTCCCTATGATCGGGTCACAAAGGAAAGAAGGGAATATAGGATTTACAGTGGGTCGGTGATCGACTAACAATGCAGAGAAAGGGACACAATTTTTTTTTTGATGGTCCGGTTAATAGAACTGTCAAATGACGGGGATTGGCATAGACGTTAAATGAGAGAGTTCAAAATTTTCTAAAGGAGATTTGCAGGTAATCTAGGTTGGCATCAAATTTGGTATCAAAGCGAAAGCCAACAAAGGCTAAATAAAGTTGAGAAATGGTGTTTAGATCCAGAGGAAGAGGAATAATAGGTTGAAAAGAAAGACCTATTGTGAATGAAAAAGTGATTGAAATATGAGAAATCACTAGGAATGATTGGAAGCTATGGAAGTTGTCCAAAGAAGAGACGTTGACACAGGAGTGTCAACGACATAGAAGAGGAATCTTCAAAAGGAGATGTAGATCCTGAAGAAGAAGGCGTTGAAGAAATATTGGTCAGAGCTATCATGGGAGTAAGCTCCAGAACAAAGATGGAGGTGCTAATGTATGAAGGAAATTTGAATGTGGATGATTTTATGGACTAGATTAGTACCATGAATAAGTATTTCGAGTATGAAAATGTAGCAAATGAGAAGAAAGTAAAGTTTGTTGTGACAAGGATGAAAGGACATGCATTGCTCTTGTGGGATGGAGTACACGTTGAGAGGAAAAACAAAGGAATGACAAGAATCAAAAGATGGGACATGATGGTAACAAATTTTAAAGGTAAGTTCATGCCTAGACATTATCAACTCAATCTTTTTAGACAAATGCAAAATCTGAAGCAGAGAGGTATGTCAGTTAAAGAGTACACTGAATATTTGTATAAATTGAATATTAGAGATGGTCACATAGAAGAAAAACCATAAAAGGTTGCTATATATCTTAATGGAATAAGATATGAGATTCATGATGAAATTGGCATTTTATCTACAAGTATTGTTGAGGAGGCATATCAGTTTTCTCTCAAGGCATAGGAAAACTTAGCAAGGAAGAAAAGTCAAAGAGGAAGAGGTTGAAGTCCAACAAGAGGTAGAGGAATATTTCCATCTAAAAAAGAAGAATCCAACAACTCACACCAGCAAGAACATTCATCAAGAGGAGGTAATTCTAGAGGAATAAGCCCTTATCAAAGAGGTAGGTGCTCTCTTATCATATGTTATAGATGCAATAAATTTGGGTATAGATCTTATGAGTGTCTAGAAAACACTTCCACAAGTAGATGAAGTACAAATCTTGTGCAGGCTAAGGAAGAAAGTGTGGAGTCACATGTGCATGAGAATGCACCGAAAGTTGGAGAGTCTTTGTTGATGAAGAGAGTATTGTTGAAGCCAATCAAGGAGATTAAAGAACCTGCACAGAGGAAGAGAATTTTCAGAACTGTATGTAAATCCAAAGGTAAATGGTGTAAAGTCATTATTGATAGTGGCAGTATTGATAATTTGATGTCTACATAAATGGCCGAAAATTGGTTTTGAAGAAGACAATACATCCTATTCCATACAAGGTATCATGGTTGCAAAAGGGACATTAAATATTAGTCAATGAGTAATGTGAAGTATAATTTTAGATTGGAAGCTACAAGGAAAAGGTACTTTGTGATATTATGCCTATGGATGTGTGTCATATTTTATTGGGTAGACCTTGGAAATATGGCATGAAGGAAATACATGATGGAAGGAGAAACAAATATACTTTTGAGAAGGATGGAGAGAAGCATACACTCTTACCACTAAAAGAAGAAGATGCAACTGAAGAAGGCATCCCTAAGGTAATTCTAATCAATTAAAAAGAATTTATGCAAGGAATTAAAAATATCAAGGTACATTTGTCTTTAGTTGGTGTTGTAGGGATTTTGTGCCCTGTAGGAGCTGAGCTCCCTTCGGTTCTTCCTATACCTAAGACAGGAATAGAAGTGCAAGCTACATAGTTTCCTATATCTGATCTATATGATAAGTAACTAGGGGAGAGTGGCAAAGGATCACACCTTATTTCTGATGGTTATCCTTGCACACTCCTGGTTGGCCTTTCGTTCCACAATCTTTCCTGCTCCAAATGATACAGATATACACACAAGGAAACAAGAGACCTTCCAAAGATCAAATAAATCATATAGATATTAGATCTACTAACAAGTCTTATCTCATAACATTAATAGACCTATACAAATGGGAACTTATGAACAAATAACCAATCATATAGAGGGAAACACTTAGTAGAATTTCTATTAAAACATCATAACAACAATATATATTAAATATGAAGTAGTAAATGAACAGATCTCTCTCCATTCTCTTTGCCCAAGTATTGAATCCAAACCACCAACATAAGTTTGCTAATCTTTTCTCCTCCTTTCTCATGGGAAATGCTTAGTTCTTATAAGACTTTGGGGATAAGACCAAAGTGTAAGTAGGAAAAAATATTTGAGCTCCCAATAGCAACTTTCTTGAGACTAGACCCCGAGAAATTAGAGGAGTATCTCATCCAATTGCAACCAAGTGAAAAAATGGAGCTTCTAGGTGTGGTTGCAACCAATACACATAGACAGAGCGACCGATCACCCCAAGGAAGACTAGGGAGGGTGACCAACCCCTTCGGTCGCCCACTTAAGGAAGTTCAAGGGTGACCAAAGGAAAATTGAGCTAGAAACTGAGGGAGAAAGGGATAAAAGTGGTTGTTTTGAGTGTATGACCTCAAGGGGATGATGTCCCAAGGGTTAGAGGGTTAACAACTCTATAACAGATGCCCCCTAAAGTGTGAGGTTAGAAGAGGTGTCTGATTGCTGGAATACTTTACCAATAAAAGACACAAAGCTATGGGAAAAGAAGTTTGGAGAAGATCATCGGCAGTTCTGTAGGAAAATTTCCCCGAGGCGAGCATACCCATGCTCGATAAAAATACTAGAGCATACCTGCCAATAATAAACTGCGGATCCATGCAAGACGCATATGACTAGGTCATGGCCACCAAAATACACCGTGGATCCATGTTGCACGTAAGATAATAACCATGACCAAATACAAATGTGGATCTATGATGTCGTGTATCAATCAACGAGATGACTCGATGATAGATCCATCTCTGAAGTATTCATAACAAATCCCCAACGCAACTTAGGAGAGGGAATAAAAAATAGGAACAAAAACTTCTCCCAAGGTCTTCGACTTACATCCAAAAGGTATGAATCTACCACATGCGAATAAGTGAGTTGATGTCGAGCATGGTAGAAACCGTTGGATTACCGATTATTAATGTGAACTGTTAATCGACGTGAGAGAATCCACCTATAATGATAATGGAGCTCAAGATACCTAGTACAACCTATGAAATGTGAATGAAGGTGTTGATGTTGAACACTTGTAGAATCATTCGACAGGAGCCAATGATGAAAACACATTATTAAAAATGCAAGGAGGTTGGCCACTGATGTCTGCAAGCTCCAGGGTACTAAGAGGTTTCTAGACTTTGATCCTAGATAATGAGTTGAAATCGACATGATAAAATATGTTGAAGGAGGTCCTTAAGGTATCCCCCATCAATCGACGTGAAATAGGTACATATGATGTGAATATGGTAATGATAGAGCACAACTGACACAAGGGTGGTCAGGAGAACTGGGACGAAAGATGGAAAGTGGTCGACTTGGGACTATCCTTGAACAAGTATGCATGAAAAATGTCTTGAATTGAAAACATTGAATCAAAAAGGACCATAACTAGGGTCATGAAAGATGGGGATATGAAGTCAGCAATGGAAGATGCCACTTAAATGAATATGGTAGAAAAGTAGAGATAATGGATAACCTGACTGTTGTAGTGGAAGCTGGAACAGGTGCATTGTTCAAGGATGACTCAAAAAGTGACAGCTACCTATGATAAAGGTAACAATGTGGAAAAACCCTCTAAAAATCCCCACCATGAATAGTGAGTACCTCCTTATAATTTTACGAGCTTGAGGAGGATAACATATGCTCGATATAGCTCATTTGAGAATGAGTCCCTCGACATACTTTTAACGAACCTAAAGAAGGAGCGGTTCAACCCTGTAAATGAATTACGGGTCCTTCAATGTAGATTTTAATGAGTCCATAGAAGGTAAACTCGAGGGTCTTTTCATGTTGAAGGAGTCTCAAAAGAACTTAAAGAAGACTCCATATACTTACCTATGGATTTTTCTTGAGCCCAGGTAAGTTTTTGCTCGTCGGTGTTTTCAGTTTTAGGGAGTCTGGAAAACTTAAAGAAAACTCCAGTGGGGTATTTTTATCGTAAATTTAGTCTCTTAGGCCCGAAAAAGTTTAAAACAATGTGAAGGAGAACTCTCCTAACCACAAGGGATAGGGTGTTCCTTTTTCTTAAATAGTCTAAAGAGACTGAAAAAGAGATAAACTATCGCTCAACATACGTGCTTTCTAATTTACTTTAACCAGACTGAAAGACAACAAGATCGCTCGAAAATATTTTCATTTTTTAATGAGTTCGAAAAGAGCTTAAATAGTCCTTGATGATGGTTCCATAACGTATAATAATAGTGTTCCTTCCAAGAAATTGATTAGTATGTGGTCCCAAGAGATAAATGTCCAAAAGAGAAGAAAATGAACTATTTCTAGTTTGAAAAGGGGTAAAATGAAACCACTTATGGAGTGAAAAGAAAAGTTTTTACCTCATGTTACTTATTTACTTTTGTGAAAGTTTGGAGAGCCCTTTTCTTCCCAAATTTGGAGCGGATATTGCGGAGCCTAGAGCCACATATCCTACAGCTTTCAGATACCAAGTAAGAGATTGGATCCTAACTCGCAAAACTCATTTTTTTTTTTATTTCAGTCATTTGTTAAGTAGTATTAATCCAAGAAAATTTTTCCAAATTGTGGTTGCCCCTGGCCTCTATGTTGCATGTGACCAAAGGATTTGGTCGCTCTGAGTTGAACTAGGAAGGGAAACCAGTCGCTCCTGCGGATAATTTGAGGAGTGACCGAACCTTGAGCTCACGATCAGTCGCTCTGTGGAGAAAAAGGGTCGGTGAACAAAGGATTCAGTCATTCTATCCACCAAAGGGTGGGGTGACTGAAGGTTTTTGTCCAAGTTTTTCAGTGTATTATGATGATTGTTTTTTATGTAAATAGGTTCTAATGCAAGTTTTGATGTTTTGTAGCAGGTGTGGGCATCATGTTATAATGGAGAGAGAGAGAACATGAGTTGAATGATAATGAAACAATAGACGATCCCTCCATGCTCGATGTGTTGAGAGATTTTGGGTTATTAAAATTCTTCTTATGTCAAAACATCCAGGCACAACCACTCATGTTACAAAAATTGGTAGATATGTGGGATGCCGATTGTCAACACTTTTTTGTATGAGATCAAGTATTGACTCTGGAGGTCGAGGACATATACTTTCTTACAGGATTGTCTTTCCGTGGTGTGACGATGTTTTTGGTGGGTGCTAGGTGAGGCAATGTGGAAAAAATGGATGACTATGTAGCACACTATTGTCACTCGGGAACGCAAAAGAGAAACAATAAGCTACCAATTGGGCAAGTACAAGATTTGACGTTGCGTACTATATTATTTACCATCGCATGAGAATCCAGGAGTATAGGTCCTCATTTGGCTTCAAGAAGTCAGGTGGATTATGTCGTGATGTGTGTGTCCTCGACAATGTATAACTGGTGTGGAGTAGTGTTGGAAAATATGAAATACTAGTTAACAAAATGCAGGTTGGGGGGACAATTTTTTTTTTGTTATAGATCAATTTTGTTATCTTTCTTCTTCGAGTGAGTTCCCACTTTATGTCCATGGGATGGCGTTCTAGAAACTGGGTTTGAGGATCC
>JZKD02S1672786.1:835806-851929 GCA_000966675.3 Picea glauca
CTCAACTTCAGTTTGATGCAAAGTTTTTCCGATGGTTGGATAGCCAAATAGTGGCGATAGATGACTATGCATATCACGGTGTGTATTACCGTGATGACCCAGATATGGTGCTTCCTAAGGGGGAAAGGTTCAGTGACGAGTTTGGTAAGAAAGATAATTTGTTCAATATTTTTGGTTTTTTTTATTTTATAATGGTTTTTGTGTGTAACATAACAAATAGTTTTTGGTGTGTAGATTGTGCACCAGTGCATCTGATGGGGATGTCACCATTGACTTGGTGAGGAGAAAAAATCGATGTCGGGAGAGAGAGAATCATGGAGGAGGAGCGGATGCATATTTGTTAGAGGACCTTGAGGAGAACCTCGAGCGTTTGATTGTGGGGATTCATGTACCACATATCGATGACATACCTATGCATATGCAGATGAATGTAGTAGGTGTAGGGGATCATTTCAGGCACCTTCGGCGAAATGTTTCACGAGAAATACTCAATTATAGTGATCATAGGGCTCCTCGTAATGACTAGTTTTGTTCAAGTCTAATGCATATTTACATTGCATATGTATGGGTGGATAGCCCAATTTTATTATGTTATATGGGTTTTGGATGTTTTTGAACACACTTTATATACATATATAAATATATGACTTTGTTATTTATTCTTATATGCATGTGATGATGTGTACAATGAATGCTTGATGTTGAAAAGTATTAATGATTTAAATGCCAATTTATGATGAAATTAGCTAATGAATTTGCTAGATGATTTATATGTCATGGTATATGTTCATAAGAAATGTAATCAAATTATATTTCCAAGAATCATACCCATAAATATTTTCAAAAACAAATAGGATGTCGAATGGAGTAAGTTGAATTAAGTTGGGAAATAACCAGTTCAGAGTCTAGGCGTACTATCAAATAACGAATGCCCAAGGAGGATGCTTCAGTTAAAAGTTCAATGACGACATTATATTCAAAAACGTTATTGGTTGTAGGGCCTAGGTATATGCCCCTGGAACTGAATATGTCATGTGTAGGTGAAAAGAGTACCCAAACTATGGAAGCAACATTCCCAGAGGTGCGACTAGCTCCATCTACATATCCAAAATAAGGTAAAGGGAACGACGACATATGCAACGTCATGTATTGTGAAGAATGAGTAGATTGACAAAGTCCAACATATAAAGGGAAAACAAAAAAATCTATAACACACTGGAAAATGTATGGCACAAATGGTACAAAAGCACTAAGCAGTGCAAAATCTCATGCATAGAACTTTTTCAAGTAGAGCCCATTACAGGGCTCCGGAAAGATATTGCCTTCATAATAACATAAATCATAGGCTCCTTTTTTAAGAACGTGTTTGACAACATAGGGGCATTGCCACAATGGTTCAAATTTTCCTGCACCCATTTTATCATGGTCTTTGTCGTAGACCAACACCAAGTCACCTTCTGAAAAAGTTTGAGGGAAATATTTTTTATCATATTGTGAATTTACTTGCTTTTGATGGGATTTGTTAGCCATGATGGCCTCGCAATGTCGCTCATCAAGGCGATACATTTATAGTATTCATTCTTCTTCAGCGGGGGTATCAGGAAAGAGTTCGACAACTAGATTAAGCGAAGGAATTTTATATTCAATAGGTAGCACTGCCTCCAATACATACACAAGTTGGAAGGGTGTGAAGTCCGTGATAGTCTTGTCAGAGGTTCAATATGCCCATAAATATTAAAATAACATTATATTCCAATTAGATTTATGTTTTCCAATCATCCTTTGAAGCATTTTTTTGAGTACCTTTTTAATGGACTTGACTTGACCATTTTCTTGTGGATAGTAAGGAGAAGAGTGCTCTTGGTCAAAATGAAAAAGGGTAGATAGCTTAGTCATCATGTTATTGCATAAATGTGAACCATGATCGGTCACAATAGATTTGGGTACACATAATCTTGCGATAATATGATTGAATATGAATAATGTTGTAGTTTTGAAGTCATTAGAGTATGTGGGCATGGATTTTGCGCATTTAGTGAAATAATCAACGACCACAATTATGTAATTATGACCGGTAGGAGAAGAGGGTTTACATGTGGTAAAATAAATACCCCATTTAGAAAAAGGGACAACTGTAATGACGGGATGGAGAGGATCAGGATGTGCGCTCATTTTCTTAGAAAACAATTTGCACAGGTGGCATTTTTGGACTGCATTCATGCAATCTCTAAAGATTGTGGGCCAAAATACCCTGCACGTAAGATTTTATGGGCAATGGATAACCTAAAAAGATGGCCTCCACATGCTCCGTAGTGGAAGTCATTAAGAATTTTTTTTTCTTCTGAATGGATGACACATTGACGTAACAACATATCTACCCCAAGATGGAAAAGTGTATCACCAACGATGAGGTAGTGTCAGGATTGATGGCATATGCAACGACGATCATCTTTTGACATTTGAGAGTGGAAGCGATGGTTTTGGAGATAAATGAGGATGTCTACATACCAGGGGTCAGAAGAGTTGATGAGGGACAAAGATTCATCAATGAATCAAGGAACATCGGTCATTAATTTTGCAAAGACTGAGGATTTCTTAGATTTGGGGGTAGAGAACTCGAGGTCAAATTCTTGTAATAAGACAACACATTTCAAGTAGTGACCTCCCAATATCTGACATGACAAGATATATTGCATAGGATTGACATCATATATAACGATAGTAGTTCAAAGCAGAATGGAATGTCGTAATCTTTGGACAACGAAAATTGCTTCCAGTGCCAACTTCTTGACATAGGGATAATGAATTTTAGTACCAGCTAAGCCCTTACTAAGTAGTAAATAACATGTTCATTATGGTCTTCATTAGTTTGGACTACGACTATTCCGATAGTAGTATCGGATGTCACAAGATACAAGATAAAATCTTGATTATAATTTGGGGGTTTCAATAGTGGAGTGGATGTAAGAGAACTATTTAGTCGATCGAAAAACGTTTAGCTTGTTCATCCCAAATGAATGGGATACCCTTTTTAAGTAATCACATGAAACCTTTAGTAATCTCTGTGTAGTTGATGACAAACCATCTTAAGAAATTTGTTTGTCCTTGCAATTTCTGAAGTTGGTTAATAGTAACGGAAGGAGGAAAATTGATAATGGCCTCAACTTTAAGGGGATCAACTCTGATCCCAAACCTGGATACAATAAACCAAGGAGACGACCTGATTCCACAACAAATATGCATTTGTGTGGATTAATATGGATTTTGTAATGCCAACAACGAATAAATATTTGTCGTAGATGATCGGTGTGATCTTGTTGCTTAGGAGATATGGCGGGTATATCATCTAGATAAGGTTGTACAATATGTTTAATGTCGTGAAAATCATAAGACATGGCTCGTTGGAAAGTGGCGCAGGAATTTTTGAGACCAAAGGGTAGCTTTCAATAAGAAAAAGTTCCCCATGGGCATATAAAGGTGGTTTTGTGTTGGTCCTTCAATATGATTTTGATTTGATTATAGCCAAATAAGTCATCCATGAATGAGAAGACTTCACATCCAGTGCAATCATCGATGATCTTATAAATGAAGGGGGTGGGGAAATTGTCCTTAGGACAAGCCTTGTTAAGGTCCCTATAATCAACACATACTCGGATCGTGCCTTGCTTTTTGGCTATGGGTACGATATTGGAGACCCATTCTATAAGGGGCACGGGATAAATAAAACCAACGTTCAATAATTTTTGAACTTCGGTATTGATTGTTATGATTTTTCATGGGTGAACTGGATAGAACCATTGTCGAATGGGGCAAGCTCCAGGATATGTCTTTATTTCATGTACAACGATCTGTGGGTTGATTCCTGGCATCTCTTCATATGACCAGGAAAACATATCGCAAAACTCTTTTAAAAGGGTAGTGTAACATTCAATATCTTCAGGAGAGTAGTCTGCACCTATCTGGATGTGTTCTGTGATCCCAGGTTTAAATGAAATATCGATTGAGATAGTCTTAGAGATATTTCCCAAGTTTCCTTTAGATGGAGAATAATATGATGAGGAGGGTAATAGGGACAGGTCTTGGGCATGAGTAGAAACAAGGGTTTGAATATGTGTTTCTATCCTTTCTTGATTGGGGAGGAAAGAAGATTAGTGGTGATTGTCTTCTGAGGGTTTGTCTTGAAGAGACATGAATTCCATTATAACTTTTTCTAATGGGAGGATGAAATCTAGGAAGTCATCCTTGAAATATTCAGGGGTAACCTAATAAGGAGAGGAAAATTGATCCGGCTCCTCATCTAGTAGGAATTCAGAATCAGTACTAGCATATTCATCTGTTGTGTCGATGGTCGAATATGATAATTTGGCTAGGAAAAAGGCATGGTATCTCTGAAAGATTCCATATTGGAGGAGTGAGGGATTACCCAAGACTTGAAAGAACCAAGGTATTTACCAAAAAAGGAAGAGATCATATTGATCGGAGCTATTTGAGGGATATTAGGTGCAGGTAAAGGGAAGGTTCCCATAAGGGTCAGATAAATTCCTACACCTATACTCTCATATTCGGGTGTTGACTTGCCTATGAATGGTACATTTGTGCTGGGGTTAAGTCTCACATCGAGTGTACAATAATCAATTTGTTCTATTGTCACTATCTTTCATTGGTGGGGAAATAGGATAATTTAGAAGAAAGAGGATGCCACTGCCTTCATAGAATAAAACCAAGTACGACCTAAAAGGAGATTGTATTCAAGATTAGCATCGATTACTTCTACTTCAATAGAGGTGGTTTTACCAACTAGTTTGATTGGTAGGGAGGGAAAGATACCATGAGGTTTGAAAAAATTTCCATCAAAGGCCTTCAAGATGGTTTCCGATGTAGTAAGTTGTGGATATCCTAAGGTTTTTCAGCAAGTCATTGAAATAATACAAGTGGTTGCACCTTCATTGATCATGGTTCAAAAAACATTTTTGTTAAGTGAACGAACAATGATTTGTAATTCAAGTTGGTGTGAAAGGATGGGTTCACTTTGGTCAACGTTAAAAGAGATAATTTTTTACTCCGAGGGATCAATTCCCCCAACGGTTGTTAACAAATATTTCCGTTGGGTCAGAAAACTCTACAATACTTCGAGGGCAGACATGGCACATGGGGCTTGAGCAAGATCCTCCACTATACTATAGTGTTGGGATGCTCAAGCATTAAGGTTATGTGCGTTCGATGAAGTACCCCTCTTGGGGGGAGAAAAGCAAGTTATATACTTTGTTTCTCAAGAGTGAGAGGGCCTTTGGGTTGGATTAGATCTAGAGAACATTTTGATGGAGGATTCCCATCCTGAGAGTCATAATTCTTAGTTCTGGTAGATAATGTCATGGATTTAAACATCAAGATATTAGCGGTTGAGGACTCAGGGTTTCCCCTAGATGGGGATGGATTTTTTTGCACAACTAGTTTTTTTTGTTGTGGGGGAATGGATTTGTTAACACTACAAGTTTAGAAGAGGATGGGCCTCGTTCGAGATATTGATGGATTTCAGCGAGATGGGGACAATCTTTGGTGAAATGATCCTCTATACAAATCATGAAGGGATATTTGGCCTTTCGTTTAGGTTTACCCTCAACATTTTTTTCTTGTGTCTTGGGGCCCGAATACTCAGAAGATTTTTTATTTTTCTTATTATTGTTACCCTTCTTTTTTCCTCCGGATGGCTGCGAGTTTTTGGGTGTGGTTGACTGCACTGAATTAACCTCGGAGGTTTGGGCAGGGGGATTCATTGAAGTGCTTGTGTGGATAGATGAGCTAGGATTTGTAACTTTATTTGATTGGTTATGTTTCCTAGTCATCTGACCAGATGAATTAGTAGAAACAAGACTAATCATGCCATCGACATGGGGTCTAGATGTAGCTTTGGTTAGATCATTCGATGATTGTGGAGCATGGGGAATCAAGTCGTATAACGTGTCGAACTGAGAATATAATAAATCTAGGTATTGGGCATGAGAGATGGTTTGTTCCTCGGTAACAACACCTCCCGTGGAGACATCTCAAGCAATAGGTGGCAAAAGAGACTTGGTAAACCAGTCAGCTAAAAGTTGGTATGGGATTGTGGCTTTAATTAGTCTTCGCGGACATCTCCACTCATGAATGTGATCATAGATATGGGTGGAGATTGATTGGCGTAGAGAGGTTAAAATATCAGTACCGGTTTCATATCTGATTGGTAATTGGAAGTGTGTCAAAAATTCCATAGCAAGGGAATTAAAGTCGTCAAAGGATTTTTGCAACAACTCTATATACCATTTGGTTGCTTCTCTTGTAAGATTCTTCTAGAAAATTCGTAGTTGAATGGAATCGTCCATCAAGGATTTCGAATAACACCATAGGTGGAAAGTCATCACGTTATTGTTTGGATCTTCTCTAGTATTTCCATCGAACTTGGGAATATCAGAAGGGATTTTGGCAAGAATGGGGGGGCAAAAAGGGGAATGTCATATGGGATCATTAGTTAACCTTGAAAGATCAGGAAAATCTAAAGTTTCCAAAAATGGGAGTTGTTTGTTGACATGTGGAGGTGGGTTATATGGTCCTCCTCCATATGGGTGCTATTCCTGAGGTCCTCCTCCATACGTGGGTCCGCCAAGGGGGCCTCCACCATAAGGTGGTCCTCCAAGAGGTCGTCATCCATAAGTGCCTCCACCATAAGGTGGTACTCTGAGGGGTCCTCCTCCATAAGGTGGTCCTTTAGGAGGGCCTCTACCATAAGGTGGTCCTCTGGGGGGTCCTCCTCCATAGGGTGGTCCCCTAGGGTGTCCTCCTCCATGGGGTGGTCCTCTAGGGGGTCTACCTCCATAGGTTTTTCCCACTCCACCATGGGGTGGTCTGATAAGAGGTCCCCCACCATAGGGTGGTACTCCAAGGGGTCCTCCTAGTTAAGTAACAATTATAGGATTGACGGGTTGTGGAGGCTGGTTCTATATGATATCGGTTATTCCCAGGTAAGGGTGGCCATATAGTAGGCTGGTGGTAAAAG
Organism: Picea glauca; assembly: GCA_000966675.3. NCBI lineage: Eukaryota > Viridiplantae > Streptophyta > Pinopsida > Pinales > Pinaceae > Picea > Picea glauca. The sequence continues at coordinate 842,837 of JZKD02S1672786.1, forward strand.
GAATAGAATATCCCCATGATGGGTGTTGTCCAAAAACTAGGGGCTTCCCCACAGTTGATTGGTTCCCCCAGAGCGAGTATGGTCCTAAGGCTATGGTTTCACCCCAGTGGGTGGTTACCCCTAGTCAAATAAAGGTTGGCTCCCAACTGTAGGAAATTCCCCTCTTAAAAAGGATCTGTAAATCGAGGGTTTCCCCCGACAAGATGTTGGTTGGACATTTGTCCTAGGTACAAGGGTTGTCCCCCAATGAAAGGTTGGCTCATGGATGTTTCTTGGAAATAACCCATTAGTTGAATTCCTTGGGGAGTTAATCCTCCCGTTGAAGGTTGTTGTCCAAATAGGTTGGGATTTCCTCCTAAGAACAATGGGGTAAAGAAATGTTTTCCCCCAATGAGGAGTGTAGAAGGTTGTGTTCTTGAAGGTGGTGGTACAATGGTGGGGAAAACATACGATACATATGTCAATATTGATGTTTGGATTGTGGCGATGTTCGGATGAGCCGATTTTGGTGTCGAGTAAATTTGGAAGGGATGGGGGGAAGGAGTTTGAAATTTATGGGAGGTAGTAGAGATGGGGGGATGAGGGGTGCATGAAGAAGCATGTGACTGATCTTGTTTCAAGAGTTTGAAAGAAAATTCTATTGTTATCTAATCGAGTGAGGATGTCATGTGGTTTTTCACAGGTTTTCATAGGGTCAAATGGACCAGAAAATCATGGTGGTGTTATGTAACCTTCGGATAAATGAATATGTTGGGTTTCCATGCTCACGACGTTTTCACAAGGTAGAAGTAGTAGCCGCAGGTAGTGAATACCAAGTTCAGGTTCTCCGAAAGAGTTTACCTAAATAAGAAGGGGACTAAAAGGATCAATTAAGCATGGATTTGTAGGGAGTACAAAGCCCTCTCATAAGTTATCTCCTTCAGGGTGTTCAAGCAAAGGGGTAACAACACTTATGACTTCAGAGTGGTTTTCCTTGTGGAATTCCTCTCGAAGGTGATCTTTGGGTGAGTTGGTAGGTAAAATTTTGTAATGTTGTCAAGGAAAACCTCACATCCTCTGAGATATTAAATTGACAGTCCTATATCCAACTAAAGAAAATAGATAGCATGCGCTAAAAAAAAAACACTAGGAATCAAAGAAACAAACCAAAGCTTCTTGCCATGGGTGCATTAGTTGGTGATGAAATCCAACATTGTGGGAACATGTGAGAAGGGGAGGGGATAAGTGGGTGGATTAGTTATGTTGGTGGCCTACTTAATAGACTTACACCTTGGTGCAAGCTCCCTAATGGTATATCTGTGGGTTTCCCTCCAAGGAGCCCGAGTGAGTTTGACAAATGTTTGATCCAGGTACAATGAAGACTCCCCTTCGTTGTCACCTTATGTAAGAGCCGTAAATATTATGGAAACTAAGGTCACCGACTCACAATCAACCTCTAGGTGGGTACAATCGATAGTCGGGTCCAATAGTATGGGAAGGATATCAAGTCCAAAATTCCTTAATAGGACTGAGAAGAAGAGGAGTGGAAAAATATTAAGAGGACCTTGGGCAGATTCAGGATTCACAAAGTTCCGAGACCAAATGGAAACAACTAATTCTCAAGAAGAATCCCCAATATACTATCATTCCACTATGTTCGGTTAAGCCTCGGAGGGGTAATCTTTGTTGCCTAGTCGCGCATGACCTTGTGTGTAACCCCTGTGTGAGAGAAAGGCCCAGACTATGCCTATACAAAGGTTGGATTTAAGCACTCTTTAATATTTTGTGGTTTGTTTTCATGGTCCTTGACATATTAATCCCTTATCTTAGTCCAAACACCCTATACCTAGACTATTGTTAGTGCTCTTAGAAAATAAAAAGTCTATTTAATTTTATTAATGCATGTTCATTTTTAAAACTATTATTTAGTCAAAAGGTTGTGTGGATGTGAAAAGGACTCGACTCCAAAAGGACGCAAAGGGATGAAATTTCAATAATTTTCCTTTCAATGAATCCTATTTAGGAGAGGGAGAAGAGTATCTTTCTTTTTTCTTTTTATGGAAGAAAACACCCTAATGCATAGCGATTCCTATGTATTCTTGTAAATAAGACAAAAGGAAAAAAAATTCAACCAAACTCACGGGGTGATTTGCGAAATTCCCAATCAGACATACATTGTTTCAATGATATTTTAAAACACTCCAAATGAAATGTTTTTTGTTTCTTTTTGTTTTTAATGAAACTAAAAAAAAAATCTTTTCACTTTTCCTTTCAATTAGTGATGTTCTATGGATGAGTGCAAAAGGTTCAAGAAGAAATGCAACAAACACACAAAAAATACCAAGTTCATAATTAATCAAGTCTTTAATTACTTAACTCAAAAGTCTTTAAATGTGTTGAAAAAAAAATATGTTAAGACTTATGAGGAGAAAATGGGGAAGGAAATCAAGACATTTCTCTCAAGAGGTTACTAATGATCTATAGGGCTAGGTAAAGTAGTTGAGAATGATAGTCCTTGATCAAGCAAGTCTAGCAAATCATAGATATATGTCACACCAAAAAGAAGGAAGGAAAACCAAAAATTGAAGAGAAAGCACGATAAAATACTGGGACAAACTTTGAGACAGGTCTGAAGTGTTGAAGGATACCAAGATAAAGGGATCTGGGTTATTTTTTTGGAGAATAACTCTCCAAAACTGGTCTTGAGAAGGTTGGTCGCTCCCTTAAGAGGGTGACAGAGTGACCAGGTCATGACCAAGTGCAGGAGACAGGGTGACCAAAGGGTTTGGTCGCTCCTGGTTAGGTATAGGGAAGAGTTGGTCATTGATTTAATAAAGGGAAGGGGCGACCAAAAGGTATTTCGTTGCTCTGTGTTTACTAGGGTGGTGTGACTGAAGGTAGTAGGTGTAAAAAGATTAGATCCTAGATGGGATGTATCAGATCCAATGTGGAGGTTATTTCAACTATATTAAGAAGAGAGTGAAGAAAGGGTTGGGAATCAGATCAAGAAACCTAAGTGGGTAAAGATATTAGAAAGAAAACTCATAAATAAGGAAGAGAAGCACATAAGGGGAAAAGTCCCTAGTATGGTCACGAGTCTATTGTAGGGATTTTGTGCTCTGCAAGAGTTGAGCTCCCTTAGGTTCTTCCTATACATAATACATGAATAAAAGTGCAAGCTACAAAGTTTTGTAGATTTTCTCTATATGATAAGTAACTAGGGGAGAGTGACAAAGGATCATACCTTATTTCTGATGATTTTCCCTGCACACTCCTGGTTGGACTTTCATTCCACAATCATTCCTTCTCCAAATGATAAATATATACACATAAGGAAACAAGTGGCCTTCCAAATATCAAAGAAATCATATAGATATTAGATCTACTAATAATTCATATCTCATAACATTACTAGATATATACAAATGGAAACTTATGAACAAATAACCAATCATATATAGGGAAACACTTAGTACAATTTCTATTAAAACATCATAACAACAATATAGCTTACATATGAAGTAGTAAATGAACAGATCTCTCCAAGCTATTTTCCCAAGACTTGAATCCAAACCACTAGCATACTTTTGCTAATCTTTTCTCCTCCTTTCTCATTGGAAATGGCTTAGTTCTTATAATACTTTGGGGATAATACCAAAGGGTAAGTAGGAAAAGATCTTCGAGCTCCAAATAGCAGCCTTCTCGAGACTAGACCCCGATAAATCATAGGAGGATCTCATACAATTGTAACCAAGTCCAAAAATGGATCTTTTAGGTGTGGTTGCGACCAATACACATAGACAAGGCGACTGATTTCCCTAAGGAAGACTAGGGAGGGAGACCAACCCCTTTGGTCGCCCCCTTAAGGAAGTTCAAGGGAGGACAAAGGGAAATTGAGCCAGAAACTGAGGGAGAAAGGTATACAAGTGGTTGTTTTGAGTATATGACCTCAAGGGGATGATGTCCCAAGTGTTAGGGGGTTAATAAATCTATAACAGTTGGTAATCCCAAGGTAATTATTACTAGCACAAGTTTAAATGATTTTCTTGAAGAAGTTCAAAATTTGTTGGATGAGTTTGTTGATATTGTGGTTAATGAATTGCCAAGTGAGTTTCCTCCCATAAGAAGCATCAATAATCATATAGATTTAATTCCAGGGACTAATATTCCTAATAAGGAAACATATTGAATGACTCCAAAGGAGAATGAGGAGATTAAAAATTAGGTACAAGAGTTGTTGGATAAGGGCCTTATCAAGGAAAGTTTAAGCCCATGTGTTGGTCCTATAATATTAGGTCCAAATAAATATGGAGGATGGAGAATGTGCACAGATTCCAAGGTCATAAACAAAACCACAATAAGGTACAGATTCTGATTACCCAATATTGATAATTTGATGGATTACTTGAGTAGTGTTGATTTTTTTCAAATTTATATTTGAAGAGTGGGGTATCATCAAATAATAATTAGAGAAGTAGATGAATGGAAAACAACTTTTAAAAAAAATGATGGGTTATATGAATGATTGGTAATTCCTTTTGGACTCACAAATGCTCGTAACACTTTTATGAGGTTGATGAATGGATTCCTTAAACAATTTATTGGTAAGTTTGTCATAGTTTACCTAGATGATATCCTAGTCTACAATCAGTCTATAGAAGAACGTTTGAGACACTCAGACCAGTCTTGAATAAATTGCAAAAATAAAAGCTACTAATCAATCTGAAAAGTGTAGTTTTGTGAAGACAGAGTTAGTGTATTTGGGTTTTGTTATATCAAGAAATGGCTTGAAGATGGATCAAGAGAAGGTCAAGGATATAATAAATTTTCCTACCCAAAGGAGTATTTCAAGGTAAGAATATTTTATGGTTTGAAAAGATTTAATATAAATTTATCAGAAATTTTAGTGGAATGTGCACTCCAATTGTGGAGACAATTAAAGGAACTAAACAAGCATTTAAGTGGACATAGGTAGTTGATAAGAGTTTTAGATTATTAAAGAAAAAATTTACAGAGAAATCGATTTTAGCATTTCCAAATTTTAATAAACTCTTCTAGGTTGAATGGATGCAAGTGGGGCTGCAATAAGAGTTGTTCTAAGTTAGGAAACAAAACCTATTGCTTACTTTAGTGAAAAATTAAATGAGGAAAAACATAAATATTCTTCATATGATAAATAATTTTATGCCATTGTTCAAGCATTGAAGAAATGGAGACATTACCTCATGCGTAAGGAATTTTTCCTTTATACTGATAACCATGCCTTGCAATTTGTCAGTTGTCAAACAAAATTAAGTTAGAGGCTTGTTAAGTGGGTTGAATTTTTGAATTTTTTTATCTTTTCTATTAGACATATAAGTGAGTAGTCAAATAAGGTAGAAAATGCATTAAGCAGAGTCAATTTAAGTTTGCATGAGTTTCAAGTGAATGCCTTAGGATTTGATGAACTTAAAGAGATGTATAAGGTTGGCATAGATTTTAAAGATGCTTATGCAACCTGTGAGAATCCAATAAGAAAATACAAAGGTCCATTATTAGATTATATTATACAAGAAGGATTATTATTCAAAGGAAAAAAAAATATGTATTCGAAGTTGCCTAATGAGAGAAAATTTGTTGAAGGAAATGCATAGTGGAGGATTATCGAGACATTTTGGAAAAGACCAAACATTTTCTCAGTTATGTACATTTTATTTCTAGCATGGTATGTAAGTTTATATTAAAATATTTGTTGAAATATGCAACATATGTCAGTGTGCAAAGGGAAGGAGTCAAAATGATGGATTATATTATCCATTTCCAATTCCAAGCAAACCATGGGATTATGTGAGTATGGTCTTTGTGTTGGTATTGCCAAGAACTCAGAAAGGTAATGATTCAATTTATTTGGTTGTTGATAGATTCTAAAAAATGACACATTTTATAGCTTGCACAAAGATAAGTGATGAAACTAATATTGAAAATTTGTTCTTTAAATAAGTAGTCAGATTGCATAGGTTGCAAAAAAGTATTATCTCTAACAGAGACACAAAATTTGTAAGTCATTTTTGGATAATTATATGGAGAAATTTAGGAACCAATCTCAATTTTAGTTCAACATATAACCCACAGACTGATGGGAAAACAAAGGTGGTAAATAGAAGTTTGCGAAATATTTTAAGTTGTCTGGTAGGTGAACATCCCAAGCAGTGGGATCGGGTACTTGTACAATAGATTTTTCATATAATGATTCACCTAATATGATCAGAAGGTTAATTCTATTTCAAATTTTGTATGGAATGTGCCCAAGAGGAATTTATGAATTAAGAAATTTAGGAAAACAAGAAATGGCAAGTGTTGATGATGAAGATTTTACAATAAGTATGCAGGAACTGCAGGAGAGAGTCAAGTAATAACTTCAAGAAATAAGAATCAAGTACAGACAAAGAGCATACTTGAATAAGAGACAGCTGAATTTTGAAGTTGGAGACTTGGTTATGGAACACCTCAAAAAGGAAATATTTCCTAGAGGGGAATACAACAAGTTGAAACCTAAAAAGATTAGACCCTATAAACTGTTGAGGAAATTTTCCTCAAATTCTTATGAAATAGAACTTCATTTTTTCATTGTAACATTGTAATTTCTCCAATATTTAATGTCTTGGATTTGTACCCCTTCAAGGAAGAACCAAAAATTTTAGCAGATGCACCTGTTAATGGAAAAATTCGGACCATTTAATAGGATAAACAACTACCTACAACACATTAGAAACAAATTGAATCAGTTTTGGACAAGAAGGTAGTGGATAAGATAAGGGATAAAGAGTGCTTTCAGTACTTGGTCAAGTGGAAAGGACAACCACTTGAGGATTCCATGTGGATGACAATAGTATAAATTTTCAAGTATGGAAAAAGTATTGAAGAACTCTTGGAACAAATCCATGAACATGTATTTTATTCCCCGAGAGTCTGATGCAGGAACATATTTCGAAGTCAACTCAATAATTGACCTCTAGAAGGTCTTAGTAATTTATGAGAGGAAGTTGGTTTCCTCATTGTTATGGAAGTTTTTAATTTGTTTTATTTTCCTAAGTTGTCATAGTTCTAGAATAGTTGCAAGTGTGTTTTTGAGACGGAAGTGTTTTTCCATGTAATGTAACCTAATGGTTTGTTTTACATAGGGATTTGACGGAGTTAGAAAATATAGGGTGAGCTATTTGGATTCAATCTTATTCAAGGAAACAAATCAGTGATTATTGAACAAATTAAGGTTTTTGGGTGGATTTGAGGATATGATCTGTTCTCTATGATTGGAATCAATTTTCTCTTGATTGTATAAATAAAACCCTTGGGTGTGAAAATAAATAGTGGGAGTAATGAGAAAAAAATAACTTGAAAAAATCTTGTTTTCCTGTTCCAATTTGGTGTTCTATTGAGCATTTTTATCTCCCAGCTCAATTCCCTGTGCATTATTAATTTTTCCGTTCATTTTTTTTTTCATCGGGACTGATAAATTAATGAAACATAATAATTGGAGAGGTTAAAAATATGAAGTGCAGAAGCATTACATGCTCTCACTTCTAAAAATGGTTGAGTAGTCAACTCTAATTGTACCCATCATATGGATTAAAGGTTCTTCTCTTTTTTCTTCATTAAGTCAAGCTACATAAATTAAATAAAAAATTAAATAAAATGTAGCAGATGATTATACACTTATCATTTTTGGTTGTTAGAAGATTGAATGTCAAAATGTTGTGATCATTGATGTGTATCATGTACCTAGTTTAAGTGTAAATTTGTTGTGTGTACCTCAACTAACTCAAACTTGTAAGAAGGTAGAATTTCTACTAGATCACTTTGTTGTGAAAAATATGAACAATAAATTTATGGTTGTTTGCAAGGGTTTTCTTGACCCCAATGATAGATTGTATAAGTTCTATTACTTTCCCAGAAAATATCTAGGACCTACTACACTCATTGAAAACATAGACAACATGACCAAAATTTGGCATGAAAGATTTCAACTTATGAATTTTCCTAGTATGAAGCTAATGGTAAATCATAATATGGTTACTAGAATACTTATATTTTCTCCCCTTTATGGTCTATGTGAAGGGTGTGTGCCTGGAAAGCATCACCATGTTAATCTTGGAGAGAAAAGACCAAGTTGGAATTTATCCATGCTGACCTATGTTCCATGAAAAAACCTTCACTAGTGGGTGAAAGGTATGTTTTGACCTTCATTGATGACCTTTCTAGGTATACTGGGGTATACTCCTTGAAAAATAAGGATAATGTCTTTGAAAAAATCAAGGAATTTAAAGAATGTTTTGGAAAACAATGCAATCAACCTCTGAAATGTTTAAGATTAGACAATGGAGGAGAATATGGTGGAAATGCATTTCAGAGATACTTGTCATAGAATGGTATCTCTTAGAAGAGATTTGTACCTTACACACCTCAGCATAATGAATTTTTTGAAAGAAAGAATTAGACCTTGGTTCAAATGGCACATTGTTTTCCTCATGCCAAATGATTGTTGACTAGCCTTTGGGTAGAAGGTGTTTATTTCTCAAACTATATTTTGAACTTGATTTCAACCAAAGTTGTATGGGATATGACCCATTTTGAAAAATGGAGTGGGATAAAACCCTCAGTCAAACATATCAGAGCATTTGGATGGATTACGTGGGCTCATATTCTAGATGATCAAGGAATAAAATTGATCCGGATTATTTTCGGCACGAAATGAGATCGGAGATATAATAAAGAAATGCACAGAGATATCATGGATATCCAATAATATAACATAAACGTATCATATATGCAACCATAAACATAGAGATACAGTAATACAGGATTTCTATTAATGAAATAAATGTACAGAGACTGTAAAAATATAGAGTGAAAGACTCGCTAGAATGGTGGGCGCAGCTTATCTCTGAGAAGATATGTGACGGCTACTCGCATTCGCAAGAAGATGATTACAATGACACTCTAAAGGCCTTTTTACAATAATAAGGAATGCAAAAAACCCTAGACATCCAAAAACCTAACCCTAGGAGATGAAGCGCCAAAAGTCATGTGGGCCCCGTTTGGGTAAGTTAGTACATCAACTTCCCGGGGTCGTAACTT
>JZKD02S1672786.1:851979-875908 GCA_000966675.3 Picea glauca
ATGAAGCGCCAAAAGTCATGTGGGCCCCGTTTGGGTAAGTTAGTACATCAACTTCCCGGGGTCGTAACTTTTGCATACGATCTCCGTTTTAGGCGTATGATAGCTCATTGGAAAGCTATCATTGAGGAGATTCATTTTGGGGGATCAATCATGCCTTCGACTATCATTAAGAACCTATATCTCAAAAAACATTCATTTAGGCCCTCAAAATGGCCCTGGAAGTTAAAACCTACTAAAAATAGTAAATTGCCAGAAAATTGTTTTGAGCCAGTCGAAAAAGGTGGGTGGCCACCGATATCCACCTGGATCAATCCTCCCTCCTTAGGAAGAAATGGTCTCCATTGGGTTGAGTTCCCGGGGGAGAGGGAAAAGCATTTGTTGGATCTGTATCTTGGTGAGCTGCTTGTATTGTTGGAGACATCGCGTTGCTCAGTTTATGGAAGTATGTCAAGAACCTGTTGAGGCTAAGGCTGTTCAAAAATTCAAGATACATGAGAGGATGGTGTGCAGAAGGAATATTTTCTCTTTTCTACAGCCTTGTCGACCTGCTTCTGTTGGATAGAAGGTGCTTGGGGCGAGGCTGTAGTGGTTGCAGTGTCCTTCTGTTCTCTTTTTGAACAAATTGTGAAGAAGTTAAATTTTGCAGTATGAGATACTACCTTGCAGCACATTTTTGGTGGAATAGTAGTCGGAACTACCTCTGGTATTCTATAGAGATGACCCCCCAAAGTAACAATGGCACTGTGGGGTCAAGACTCATAAACAACATGGCGCTTCCGCATATATGGTTGGCCCAAGAGAACATCACAGACATCCAATGGGGCAACATCACATAATACCTCATCCTTGAAGGGTTGGATACCGTATGACAATCGACATTGTTGGCTGACACAAAGATCTCATCCTTAGCGAAGTCAACCGATGTTGTATGGCTGCGAGTGTGGTGTTGTTGACAATCCCAACTGTTTGACGACCTATGTTGAGATGAGGTTCTTCTGGCTTCCGCTATCAACAATAAAATGCAGTGGGGTCTCCTTCACCCACATCTGTGAATGAAAAAGATGCTCCCCCTCTTCAGGATCTATTATTTCTTTGGTTGAATTGTTGTGTCGCGACAATAGCAGTGGGGTATGCGTCAATGATCTATCCTTTACCATTATTTTCATAATCATATTCATAATCAGGGTTCGGATCGTTGTATTTGATCGCGGCCACCAATGACTGTTTTGAGCGACATTCATCAGTGTTGTGCCAAGGGCTTTTGTGGAAATCGCACCATTTTCCGGTTTCCTTCTTTGTCTTCTCGTGACCCTTCTTTTCACGTGTCTTAGACTGGTTTTCTGGAGACTGTTTGTTAGGGACGTATTTGTCATACTTTGGTTGTTGTGGATTTGCAGAACCAAAATCCCATTTGTTCTCGTGCTTAAACTTTTGCTCGATTTTAACAACATATCGATAGGCAGCACCGAGTGATGAGATGTCCAGAAAATCCATTTCAGTTTGGATGTATCTGTGTAGAGCCCCACTGTATTTTAGAATCAAATGTCGTTTGGAGTCTTTGATACCCAGCTTGGTGTGAAAGGTATGGAAGGTATTGGTGAACTCCAGATCTTCTTGGTCCCTCTCTTGCCGCAGTGTGGTCCATCTCATGTACTGGTCCTCATAGTTTCTAATAGGGTAATATTGTTCCTTTGCCACATCCACAAAAAAATCCCAAGTGGGATCAGCCCCATATATTTCAGACTCCTCTATGGAACTTTGTTCCCAATAATTTTCCCACCAATGTTTGACATGGGGAAGAGCTTTATGGAGTGCGAAGGTAATCGTTTCTTTGTCAGAAAATTTGTGAACAAAGAAATAACCTTCTAGAAGATTTAACCATTTGTCTAGGGCCTCTGCATCTATCTGTCCTTCAAATATAGGAATGTCAAAATTAACTTGTACCTTGAAAGGCGAGGTGCCTCCAAAGTGGCCATTTGATGAAGATATGCCTGTTGCTATCGACAGGCGTTGAAGGATGTGGGAAAAATTCTCCATCATTTTGTCCCTCTGTCGCGTGAGAGATTGCTCAAGTAAAAGACTGATAGGATCGTCTGCTCCGTCATTTTTCTTTTCTTTCGCCATTGAGGGTTTCTTGGGTGTGCAAGAGAGATTGTCCTCAAGAGAGATAAGATCGAGACCCAAATTTCTATACCCGTACCTCGTCAGGGACATGCACTGAAAAAACAATCAAGAGCAGCCTGCTCTGATACCACTGATCCATATTATTTTCGGCTCGAAATGAGATCGGAGATATAATAAAGAAATGCACAGAGATATCATGGATATCCAATAATATAACATAAATGTATCAGATATGCAACCATAAACATAGAGATACAGTAATACATGATTTCTATTAATGAAATAAATGTACAGAGATTGTAAAAATATAGAGTGAAAGACTCGCTAGAATGGTGGGCGCAGCTTATCTCTGAGAAGAGATGTGATGGCTACTCGCATTCGCAAGAAGATGATTATAATGAGGCTCTGAAGGCCTTTTTACAATAAGCAGGAATGCAAAAAACCCTAGACATCCAAAAACCTAACCCTAGGAGATGAAGCACCAAAAGTCACGTGGGCCCCGTTTGGGTAAGTTAGTACATCAACTTCTCGGGGTCGTAACTTTTGCATACAATCTTTGTTTTAGGCGTATGATAGCTAGTTGGAAAGGTATCATCGAGGAGATTCATTTTGGGGGCTCAATCATTCCTTCGACTATCATTGAGAACCTCAATATTGAAAAACCTTCATTTAGGCCCTGAAAATGGCCCCGTAAGTTAAAACCTGCTAAAAATAGTAAATTGCCAAAATTGCCAAAAAATTGTTTTGAGCCAGTCGAAAAAGGTGGGTGGCCACTGATATCCACCTGGATCAATCCTCCCTCCTTAGGAAGAAATGGTATCCATTGTGTTGATTTCCCAGGGGAGAGGGAAAAGCGTTTGCTGGATCTATATCTTGGTGAGCTGCTTGTATTGTTGGAGACATCGCGTTGCTCAGTTTGTGGAAGTATGTCAAGAACCTGTTGAGGATGAGGTTGTTCAACAAGTCGAGATACATGAGAGGACGATGTGAAAAAGGAATATTTTCACTTTTTTGTTGCCTTGTTGACTTGCTTCTATTGGATAGAAGGTGCTTGGGGCGAGGATGTAGTGGTTGCAGTGTCCTTTTGTTCTCCTTTTGAACAGATTGTGAAGAAGCTAAATTTTGCAGTATGAGATACTACCTTGCGACACTTTTTTGGTGGAACATTAGTCATAAATACCTCTGTTATTCTATAGAGATGACCCCCCAAAGCAAAAATGACACTACAGGGTCAAGACTCATAAACAACATGGCGCTTCCACATATATGGTTGCCCTAAGAGAACATCACAAACATCCAGTGGGGCAACATCACATAATACCTCATCCTTGAAGGGCTGGATACCGTATGACAATCGACACTGCTAGCTGACACGAAGATCTCGTCCTTGGCAAAGCCACCCAATGTTGTATGGTTGCGGGTGTGGTGTTTTTGACAATCCCAACTATTTGACGACCTCTGCTGAGATGAGGTTCTTCTGGCTTCCGCTATCAACAATAAAATGCAGCAGGGTCCCCTTCACCCACATCTGTGAATGAAAAATGTGCTCCCCCTCTTCAGGATCTGTTGATTCTTCTAGTTGAATTGTTGTGGTCGTGACAATAGTAGTGGGGTCTGCGTCAATGATTTGTCCTTTACCAATATTTTCAGAATCAGATTCATAATCAGGGTTCGGCTCCTTGTCTTTGATATCGGCCACCAATGACTGTTTTGAGCGACATTCATCAGTGTTGTGCCAAGGGATTTTGTGGAAATCGCACCATTTTCTGGTGTCCTTCTTTGTCTTCCTGTGACCCTTCTTTTCCTGTGTCTTGGACTGATTTTCTGGAGACTGTTTGTTAGGGACGTCTTTCTCATACTTTGGTTGTTGTGGATTTGCAGAACCAAAATCCCATTTGTTCTGGTGCTTAAATTTCTGCTCAATTTTAACATCATATCGATAGGCAGCACCGAGTGATGAGATGTCCAAAAAATCCATTTCAGTTTGGATGTATCTGTGTAGAGCCCCACTGTATTTCAGAACCAAATGTCATTCGGAGTCTTTGATACCCAACTTGGTGCGCAAGGTATAGAAGGTATTGGTGAACTCCGGAACTGTTTGTCCCCTCTCTTTCCACAGTGTAGTCCATCTCATGTACTAGTCCTCATAGTTTCCAATAGGGTAATATTGTTCCTTTACCGCATCCACAAAAAAATTCCAAGTGGGATCGGCCCCATATATTTCAGACTCCTCTATGGAACTCTGCTCCCAATAAGTTTCCCACCAATGCTTGACATGGGGGAGAGCTTTAAGGAGTGCGAAGGTGATATTTTCTTTGTCAAAAAATTTGTGAACAAATAAATAACCTTCTAGCAGATTTAACCATTTGTCTAGGGCCTCTACATCTATCTATCCTTCAAATACAGGAATATCAAAATTAACTTGTACCTTGAAAGGCGAGGTGCCTCCAAAGTGGTCGCTTGATGAAGATGCGCCTGTTTCTATCGGTAGGCGTTGAAGGATGTGGGAAAAATTCTCCATCATTTCATCCCTCTGTTGCGTGAGAGCTTGCTCAAGCAACAGACTAATAGGATCATCTACTCCGCCATTTTTCTTTTCTTCCGCCATTGATGGTTTCTTGGGTGTGCAAGAGAGATTGTCCTCAAGAGAGACAAGATCAAGACCCAACTTGCTATACTCGGACCTCCTCGGGGACATGCACTAAAAAAACGATCAAGAGCAGCCTGCTCTGATACCACTGATCCGGATTATTTTTTTCACAAAATGAGATCGGAGATATAATAAAGAAATGGACAGAGATATCGCGGATATCCAATAATATAAAATAAATGTATCATAGATGCAACCATAAACACAGAGATATAGTAATACACGATTTCTATTAATGAAATAAATGTACAGAGACTATAAAAATACAAAGTGAAAGACTCGCTAGAATGGCGGGCGCAACTTATCTCTGAGAAGAGATGTGACGGCTACTCGCATTCAAAATAAGATGATTACAATGAGGCTCTGAAGGCCTTTTTACAATAAGCAGGAATGCCAAAAACCCTAGACATCCAAAAACCTAACCCTAGGAGATGAAACGCCAAAAGTCATGTGGGCCTCGTTTGGGTAAGTTAGTACATCAACTTCCCAGGGTCGTAACTTTTGCATATGATCTTCGTTTTAGGTGTATGATAGCTTGTTGGAAAGGTATCGTCGAGGAGATTCATTTTGGGGGCTCTATCATGCCTTTGGATATCATTTGGAACCTCAATCTCGAAAAACCTTCATTTAGGCCCTCAAAATGGCCCCAAAACTTAAAACTTGCTAAAAATAGTAAATTGCCAAAATTGCCAGAAAATTGTTTTGAGTCAGTCGGAAAAGGTGGGTGGGCACCGATATCCACCTGGATAAAAAATGGATGTAAGGAGTCATGCTCGTATTATGATGGGATACACTAAAGAGTTAAAGTCCCATAGATTGTCTGGTCCAGTCAAATAGGAATTATTTGTACGAGAGATGTTGTCTTTAATGAGAACACCTTAGGTATTACATTGTTGAATTCCTTTTTTGCCCTGTTAAGAAATGATCTATTGGATATTTTGCAAAAATCTAGATCAATTAACTACTACACAAGACCATTGATTGAAAAATTGATTCATGTACTAGAACTGACTTGCAGTTGACCTTATACAAAAAAAATAGTCACAAGTTTCCAAGCACCTAATTGTTCCTCTTATTAATATTTTGGTGCAAGTACTCCTTCTACAAAGAGCACTTGTATTCATAGATGGGATACTAACACAATTGAAGTAGTTGGTGTTAATGTAGGAGATATTAATGACTCAAGGAAGACTAGAAGTCAAAAAGAATGTGGTAGTGTTGCTTTAATGGAACATGTGCTAGAGGCGTGTGATCATGATGCACATAAATATGCACATGGTCAACTTGAATGCAATAATTATATGGTTTACGAGTATCATTCCTTAATGAAGAATAAAACATGGGAATTCATTCCTAATCCGCAAGGAAAGAATGTGGTGAAATTTTGATGGGTCTACAATATCAAATTCACATCTAAAGGTGTTGTTGAAAGGCATAAGTCTCATTTTATAGAAAAAAAAAATTATTAACAAGAAGGCATCAACTACACTAAAACATTTTCCCATATTGCAAAGATAAATTATGTTTGATTGATTCTTTCACTTGATACTCATTTTGGTTGGGAGGTCACATCAAATGGATGATAAAAGTGTGTCCCTACATGGTGATGTTGCTAAAAATATTTATATGGAGAAACATCTATGATTTAAAAAATATGGTAGTCATGCCTGTCAATCAAAGAAATCATTGTATGGATTGGAAGAATCCCCCAAGGCATGGTGTGAGAAGATTGATTGATTCTTTCTCAACCTTGGTTCCAATCATTATGATTTAGATCATGGTATTTATGTCTTAAATGCAAATGGTGAAATTTTGATTGTTGTGTTGAAGATCTAGTCATCATTGCAAATAATGCTGATTTAATTTTGGGTTTGAAGAAACAATTAGAAGATACCTTTGAAATCATTGACCTTGGTCTTTTGCATTTCTTTTTGGGAATCCAAGTCTTATAATGGATGATGGTATCTTTCTTTGTCAACATAAATATGTACTAAATCTTACCTTTGAAATCATTGACCTTGGTATTTTGCATTTCTTTTTGGGAATCTAGGTCTTATAATGGATGATGGTATCTTTCTTTGTCAACATAAATATGTACTAAATCTTATTACATAGGTTCAAAATGGAAAAATTTAAACCATGTGCTACACCTTACCAACCAGAGTGAATCTCACTAAAGAATTTGATTCTATGAAAATCGATGTTACTCTCTACATGTAACTTGTCAGTAGCCTTTATCTATCTAACTCACACTAAACCTAATATTTCCTTTGTTGTTAGTCTAGTTTCTCATTTCATGCAAGATCCAAGATAACATCACTTGAAGGCTACAAAGAACATTTTTTTTTATATTAAGGGAAGTTGTAAGCTTGTTATTATTGTGAGATTATGAAATAGTTAATCAGCTACACCAACTCATAATGGGTTGGAGATGGAGATGATGGGAATTCCACATAGCTATGTGTTTTATATTTTCTCTAGACCCATAGTCTAGTCTTGTAAAAAGTAGAAGTTGTTCTTTGTTTTGACCACAAAAGAAAAATACCATGGTGTAATTAAAGTTGGAACATAAGTAGATTGGATTCGGCATCTAATGACTAGAATTGGATATTTAGTCGAAGGACCAATTGTAGTGTATTGTGACAATCAAAGTGAAATATATGTTGCTAAAAATCTTATTGCTCACAATAAGATGAAGGATGTGGAGATTCATGCTCATTATTTCAAGTGGATGGTACAAGATAATATTGTGAATCTTACTTATTGTAGGATATATGATCAAAATATTGACATCTTTATGAAACCACTTACAAAAGTTAAGTTTGTGAAACCTTGGGATATGTGTTTGATTTAGGGAACTCCAATTATGGAGGGGTATGCATAAATAATTCCACCTCCTAAATATCGAAAGAACTATGCTAATGGGGAGGTGTCGGAACAACAAGTCCATCACATTCCTAAATATTTTAAAGGTTGTCAGTTGAAATTCAACCATTGACTAAGAGATCTAACTTAGAAATCGATTGGATAGTCGAAAGGGTATTTGACTAGTCACTTGGGTCGAACGTAGCAGTCAAGTGGTGCATATGTAAAGGAATAATTCAAGTATTGTTTTACACAACCTGACCAATCAAAGTGTACCATATCCTCCTCACTTCAAGGGAATTGTTTAAATCTTGGTACTATATAGAGATGGCCTTACAGGTCGATCTAAAGGAAAATCGTGTGCAAGTTTTTTGGGAAGTTATTTGGATCCTTGTGTTTCTTTTATATGATGAGCTATGCTCACTTATGCTTAAGCTTTGTAATGGTGTATTTAGATACCACCTCTTATTGGAATGTTTATCTCCTTTATCTATCTAAATCCCTAATTCTCCAACTCATGTACCAATTAAACAAGGGTTTGTTTCAATGAGTGGTTAGATTTGGTAACTCTTGTTGGGTGTGTTATAGAGTGCAACGAATTTGGTGCATACCAAAATTTCTCTAATGTACAAATTAGTAGTCATACCTTAGAGTATAAATGGTTCCCATCTTGTTGGGGTAGAATTGAAATATATCATCTTATCAAGATTCTGTGTCATAGAAAAAAACTTCATGGCATTATCTAAAGGATGAGAAAAATCCTATTGTTCCTTCTCATATAGGGAAAACTTGGTTGATGTGGAGGATAGACCTGTCTTGGCACTCCTAAAGAGTTTTGTTTTCTTATATCATCTCATCCTATTGTGGTCTTGATCAGAAAGAAAAAAAATACACTATCAACTAAATATTTAGGCATCGTGATGGTTTCTCAAGAACTAGAGCACTAGAAGGTTGTGGATTAAAACTCAACATGTCATTAGGCCCAATATTTGTGTATGGATAAATGGAATTTAACAAAAGTTTCAATGATGATCTTCAAAAGGACTTCTTGAATTGTATAATGTTAGTCTCTAATGGATGTGGGTAGTAAATTATATGAGTGCATATGATCTATACCATTTTCCTTCCATGGGAATGCTTGATATAAAACTACATCATATATGCCTAGTGATGATACATCACAAAGAATATCATTTGGAAATGGGTTGATAATATGCAAGAGTCGTCATTGGTGTGTGATGAAAAAGGGTTTTCCTTATTGGATCCAACTGATGATGTGGGGCCATGGATACATGTTGGCACCCTAAGGTTTTAGCAAGATCGCACGTGCGCCATAAGTCAAAATTGCGCATGTGTCAAGACTTTGCATTGCGTGGCACCAAGTTTTAGTGTGTGCGCCAACCAATGATCTACTATGCATGCCAACTAGTTTTGAACTACGTGCAAATACTTGTAAAGTTTGCATGCATGTCGAATCCTTGAAGATATTCATTAATGATTGTAACGGTTTTTATAACAACCTGACTGGTCATGGTTGAGGTTGTGGGTGAGATGGAAATCTTGTTATGATTTCCATGCTCTGGTAAGATATAAGAGAAATCCATGCAGATATGTAAGGGTTGGGTTTTTGGTAGACTAGTAGTTCAGTGTTATGTTAGTTGTTCATGAGTTAGAGATTTAGTTGAGCATTGTTTGTAGTTCTTGTTATGTTCTCCTTCACTAGTTGTTCAAAGATATTATGTGAATATGAGTGTTATGAACAAACACCTTGAAAATGATAAAAATTCGATGAATAGTAGTCTACTTTGAGGGGGAAACCTCCTTTTACAATACATTCAATGCACAAAACAAGATAAGATGATCCTAAGACTAGGTCTCCTTGATATATATATATATATATATATATATATATATATATATAGGAGACAAATGGTACAATTATAATGAAAGGGTACAATGAAAGGTTCTAGTTGGCCTACTAATATAAAACTAGAAATGTAATAAGTCAATATGTAAGGATTAATAACGGGTTTTATGCTTAACATGGGTATTTTTCTAGAGCTTAACATGCCACTTCCCTTCAAACAAGTGTTTTCCTCAACACTTGACTAACCGTGGGTCTTTCTGCATGAAGAACTCATCTTCCCATGTTGTGTCTTCTACTAGTAGGTTCTTCTATTTGACGAGGTACTTAGTAATTTCTTGATTCTATGGCTTCTTAATCCATGTTTCAAGTATTTTTTTTTGTTACAGAATCATTTTCCCTTCTCCATTAATCTTTGGTAAAATAGTTTGGACTGGGATCTTGTCACTGATTACCTTCTTTAATCAAGAAACATGGAAGACTAGATGTACACTTGATGGTTTCAAATGAATAGCATGTTCATGATCTCGAATAGGTGGAAGACCCTTAGGAATATCTCCAAATACCTTGGAATGAAAGGATATTGTACATGGAATCAAAGGAAATAAAATTATGCAACAATCGGCCATCAAAGAGTAAGACTAAAAAGAATTGATTTTGGATGGATGGATCATCATCAATGGAAACAAGAAAGCAAGAATATAAGAAAATCATATTACTTGGTTTCAACACATGTAAATCCTTTAACTGCAAAGCTTTAAGGACAAATATTTTTGAAGGAATGTACTATGATATGACCCCAAGGGGGGAATATATGGGGTTAAATGTACATGTAATGTGAAAATGTATATGTAATAGGGTCGTCCTAATAATAAATGGGCCTCATGTGCAATGTGTGAATATGTATATCTAAAGATCATGTATTCATTATTGAGACATGATTGGGATGTATGAATGTATTTGGGTATTTAAAGGAGGTTCTCATATTCTTTAAAGAGTTATTGTGTAACTTATCTCTCTTATCATTATTGGAGTTGTGCTCCACACTCACATTGGTGTACATGGTGTATACTTCTGGTTTATTGTGATATTCTAATATTTTGGTTCATAACAATGAGAGATAAAATAGATAGATATCTGAGTGTATTGCTCATATCTGTTTGACTCTAAATGCTCTCTGAGCAGGCTTCAACCTCTGTGTAGTGAAATGTATACAAATGACTTTGAGATTAATGAATGAAACATGAAGTACATTTGTCTCTGTATCTTATGGATTATGGTTTGAATGTATGTCTAATATGTATTATTCTACGCAACACTCATATGGATGTTATGAATGAATGTGAAATGATTGCATGGGTTTGAGTTGGATGTCTCATGTTTGTACTATTCCTTCATGATTTTCATGAAACCTATGGTCTCTATGATTCTTGTGGTGTCTCAAGTAATACCTTTAGTCCTTGAAGATTGAATATTTCGGTGCCCATGGGGTATTTTTTGGTAAATCCTTTTGAACCTTGGGTCTCAAACCCCAAGCCAACAATTGGTTCCATTGTCGAGACTTGAAGTATTTGTGCTCCATGTTGAAGGAAGGACATGACGTGTAAACCTTCCAAGAAGAATATAGAAGAATGGATATTTAATAAGGAGGAAGAGTTTGTGTGACAACATACGAAGGATCTGTGGATCCACCTCGAGCAATGGAAACAAAGGTACATATATTTAGATCTGGATGATTTGTTTTTGTTGAGTTTCCTTGTTTATTGCATGAATGGATAAAGAGATAGAAAAATATTAAGTTTGTATGGAGAGCCCAAGAACCAGTGGTTTGTGACCAAGTTGTGGTCGAAAGGTTGAGATTTGTGGATAATAAGTGGGCCAGAGCCATCGATTTCTAGTTTTATTGTGTGAAATAAGGGTACATTATTGAGTTTCTATTGGATGCAGTGAATCTTTCAATAGTGTTGAAATAAAGTTTGTAGTCAACCCTAGAAGGAAACTGTTAGAAGAAATACTTATTTGGATCAAGATGTTGTTTATGGAGAAGGTTTTGATGCACATGGAGCCCGATAGGATGGAAGAGTAAAACCCCCCACACAGAGAGGCGGTGGAAATAAGGGGGAATAAGAAAAGCCAAAAGACAGAGTGGATCCAGTAGAAGGGATCCATAAGAAGATGATATGAGGTGAGAGAGAATGGACCCATAAGAGAAAATGTTGACCATAGAAGTGATGAAAATAAAGAAAGGGGTGATGAACAAATAGTAATATCTAAGATGAAGAGAAGATAAATTGTGAAAGAAGGATGTGCGGGAGAAATATCTATGCCAGATAAAATCATATAAGAAGAGAGGTTGTCAAAGATATGTGACATTATGAAGGAGGTATCAAGAGAGGATATTGAAAGTAGTGGGAGTAGGATCGAAGAAAATGAGGTCAGATCCCCTTTTCTAGTGTGATATGTAGACACATTAGAAGAAGATGGGGTGAAAATTAGTAGCGTCAACACAACAACAGATAGTGATGGAACCTCCAAGAAGGAGCAGAGACCTTGGCGATTATGAGGAGGCTTGTGTGGCTAGAGATAAAGATATCTTTTGGATCCATCACCAAAGAAGATGAGAGAGTATGGAGGAGCCACCTCTTTAAACCACCCCCCTTATGCATTTGTAATAAAGAATAAACTAAAGAGGAAAGACAAATAGAAGAATAAGTCTTAGAAGAAATGGAAAGAGAAGACACGAGTGGAGTAGAAACTGAAGTAAGTGACATTTTGCAAGAAAGATTGCCAATACCAATAGTAGTAAGTATTAGTCAGACAAGAAGACCCAGTTCTAGATCGAGTATGTCCAACCAGGATTCAACCCTCAAGATTCCTGCATTTCATGGCATGGGAAGAGACAATGTGGAACAACACTAATTCACTTGTGAAGATATATGGTCTGTGAAAAGAGTCTCAAACGAGGCATCCAAGGTCGCACAACTAGAAACCACATTTATAGATAGAGCTATGACATGGTACATAAAGTACAAGGGCATTGTGCATGGAATACAAGCAAGGTCCCTTATAGAAATAAAGAGAGACCTCCTGAGATAATTTTACAAACCAAAATCAGAATCATGATGCTTAATCAAGATCAAAGAGATTAAGCAACAAGTGGGAGAAAATATGTTGGATTATTCCAAATGGTTCAAGATTCTATTGGAAAGACTCACATTTCATATCCAAGATTTCCATCATAGATAATGG
Source organism: Picea glauca (assembly GCA_000966675.3). Classification (NCBI taxonomy): domain Eukaryota; kingdom Viridiplantae; phylum Streptophyta; class Pinopsida; order Pinales; family Pinaceae; genus Picea; species Picea glauca. Next base: position 864,732 of record JZKD02S1672786.1, read on the forward strand.
TTTATTACTAGACACCTACCACACATGCAAGTCTCGCTCACCCAACAGAAGGTAATGACCCAGGCAAAAGCCATGGAAATTGCAATGCATTTAGTGTAGATTTTAACCTTGTACAATTAATTACTACAAATATATTTTTAATAAAAACATAAAATATATAATGGCACACACACACAAACACACATCCATTTGTTCTACTTCAAAATCGAATGCAACAACAATAGATAAAAGAGATCTAATAGAATTTAACTTTGCAACAAGAAAAACAAAAATCACGAGTCAATTCCATCTACCTGGGAATAACCTTTTGCTACTAATGGAGCTTTGTATTTCTCCACTTTTCCTTCTACATTCAACTTATCCTTAAACACCCATTTGATGCCAATGGGATTTATTCTAGTTGAAAACTTTACTAGACCCCAAGCCTCATTTTTTTCCAATGCTACCATTTCTTCCACCCTGGCCTTTTTCCAGAGTTTTCCATCCTCTGAATCCACTACCCCCCTAAAATCTCTAGGATCATCATAAGTAAGAAAGAAAGAAAATTTTAAACAGAAATCAAGTGGAGTAAACTTTTATGGTTGCCTTCTTTCTCGAACCAATCTCCTCGATACTAGAGTATGAGGTTCTTCTTCTTCTTATTCTTGTTCTTTTGTAGAGCATGATTCATTATCCTTCAATTCAAACTCTATTTTCTCTGGTTCTTCTTCCCTTGGTAGGAATTCATGTTTGGAAACATATTTTATTTCTCTCAATACCACATCTTGTTTATACACTACCTTCTTATTTTCTGGGTTCCAAATATTATAACCTTTCAGAAAATATTTACGGCCAATAAAGATACAATTTTCAGCCTTTTATCTAGCTTACTCATGTTATCCTTTGGAATGTGAACATAGGAATCACATCCAAATAACCTGAGATGTGTAAGAGAGGGTTCTTACTAGTCCATACCTCATGTGAAGTCTTGTCATCCATCATTGATGAGGGTGATCCACTGACCAGGTAACATGCAATACCCACCGCCTCTACCCAAAATTATTGTCTTAACCCGACACCATTGATTATGCTCTTTCTTTTTTCCATCAACATTATATTCATCGTTTCTTAAAATACATTTTGTTGAGGTGTGTAAGGAGTAGTCTTCTACCTTTCTATACCACACTTCTTACATAATTCTTCAAATTCATTTCCATGGAATTCTCCGCCATTATTTTTCCTCAACACCTTAATTCTCTTCTCTGTCAGATTCTCCACAAGAGCCTTAAACTCTTTGAATTTGTCAAAGACTTTAGATTTCTTCTTGAGAAAATAAATCCACGTATTCCTTGAGAATTAATCTATAAATGAGACATATTACATAGATTTTCCCATTGATGGAACTGAAATAGTTCCAAACACATCATTGTGCACCAACTACAATATTCCCTCTACCCTCATAGCACCCAGAGAAGAATCCTACATGATTCTTCTTCCCATATAAGCAATGTTCACAAATAAAAATCTAAAGAGAAATTGGTCATACCTTTTACCATACCTTTATCGTGTAGTACTCGAAGGCCCTGTTGACCACCTATTCAACTAGGGGGTCAACTCCATGTACCATGAATATATGCATCATCAAATGCTACCAAGTCAGAGACTTTCTGGTTCTACAAGGCATTTTTGGCCTTCAACATGTATTTTTGTAATTAAAATTTCCGCTCCCCTGCGTGGGATAACAATGTAATAGGTCTACATGGATCATAGTTAGGTCAGTTAATTTAGGATTTATTCATTAGGAGAGTTTCTTTCACTGAGTATTTTTTTTCCTCAGGTTATTAATTTGGCCTAACCAACCTTATTAATTTCCCTTGAGTTTTTCACTCCCACAAATAATTCCTCCAAAGTGGTGAAAGGTGTTCTAATGGTGTCATACTCTGATAGCTAGTGTTTAGGAATTATGTAAATGACCATGTAAGACATCTCTAGAAGTTTTGCAGAATTCTGTCAAGTCTAGATATGTTTTTTTTTAATTAATTAAAATTGTCTAAGGTTGGGTAATTTAATTAATTATTTTTTTATAAATAATGTAAAAAATAGGTCCTTGGTATTTTTCTAGGGGTATGTGTGCTCAAAAGAAATGGAATGAGACCGCCTACACCCTTGGACCAAGTTTCAACTCAATTGGGCAACTTTTGCTAGGTGTTTTTCCATAGGGAGTCCACGTCAATCAAACCAACAATTTTAATTGCTAAGTTTGACATGGTAAAAATGTCATTTTTTGTAATATTGAGAAAATTGAGTAAAGTAAAGGTGGGAGATGATGATAAAACACATTCCTAACCTTTTCCAGCCCTCAAATCACCCCCTCACCTAGCCATTAAGCAAAAAACATCACTTTCCCTAGAGAGGTGTGCCCCCCTTCTAGAAAGTCTCCAAATAGTAAAAGAAAAATAAAGAAATTAATGGGAGACTTATTATATCCCTTGGTGCGCCTCCCTAGACCCTACAACTCATAATTTGACTTGTCAAAGCCTTGCCAACTCGCTCCAACTCATTGCCACTTCATCCATCCATGCCAAAACCCTAGAGTTTCACCCCCTTCTTGAGATTCTCACTTTAACTTGGGTTTTGACAATTGGCTCTCATCCAAGAGGGGTAAATTTGTCTTCCCAAGTATAAATAAGAGCCCTCACTCACTCATTTCTCACCATCTCTTGAACTATTGTTATGCTAGCAATTTCTTCCCTCATCCCTCTCTCATCTTCCATTTTTGTTTTCACTCATTCTTGCTCTATTTTGGAGAGGAGCTTGGAGCAATTAGTTGTTGCAACCTCCTCATTTGGGTAATAAGAAAGAGCTTTGGAGGACCTTGGTGTACATGATATCTTGTCTTGGTGCACATGCTTTTGGAGGTGATCTTGTTCCATGTGATCTTTTATTTGAGATCTAGAGTAGATATCTAAAACAAATTATTTTGTTTGGATAGATCATACAATAGTGTAGTTGTAGATCTACTTGAGTAGGATAGTAAGTAGTGAAAATTAGTTTGTATTATTTGTTTTATCTTATCAACTATTTGCTCTTATCTCACATTGGCTTCACAAGTTGCAGGTTGTTTCAAGGGTTTGTAAGGTTGGCTTCAAGTTGGAAGCTCTCCTTCATAACCTAACTCAAACTCCTCTCTTTTTTGAATTCTTTTTTTTCTCATACATATTCATGTTATTGGTTTGCTAACACTCTTATATAGGTCAATATATAAATCATATTTTCTGAAATTTTCATGCAGAAAATTTCTGTTGAAAAACATAATTTTTTTTAACTTTTCTCTTTGTTTTACAACATTTCTAGCAAGCAATAGTTTGTTGTTTTTTGCAGGTTCTCGTCATATCTAGGGGAAATGTTGCCCATTTTCAGCCACAAAGGACCCCTCCTTTGATTGGGTAACGATTCTCAACCTTTTCTCTCTCTCTTCTAAGCATTGTAGCAAGCCCAAAGGGGGTCCCCTAGTGGCTTGCATTCTCTTTTAATTTTCTACAAGTTCTTTATTCTTTGCCCCACTTGTCATTAAGACAAGGTTGTGTGGATAGGTTGCCCTAGTTTATTTTATTATTTTTCCAAGCCCCTTTGGCACAAAATAGGAAAGCTTGCCTCCACCTTGTGCCATTGTGAGTGGTTTGTAGTTCTTTTTTCTTTCAAGTTTTTCTTTCATTCTTTAGTTGCCTACACCTTGGATGTGAAGTTGGCATAGACAACCCCCAAAATCGTAAGGCTAGATTAGTTATCTATTTCTAATGTTTTTATGGTCCTGGAATAAAGTTATCTAGAAGTAAATCTCACACAACTAATGCTATCTTAAGCCCATGGAGGCATAGGATTAATCTTGTGCTTTGATATTTCTTTACTTGCAAGTTTTGGTTCTTAAGCATTTATCTTTTTAATTTGCAAGCAAATATGGGCATGTAAATGATGTTAAGGAATCTATTTTCATTGGAAGATATTATTGAGTTTCTTTCCATGCTTTTCAAGTAACAATCTTATGGTTTAAAACTTCATAACTTGCAAGTTTAATATTTCGGTTTTGGCACTTTTTCACACTTTTTGGGCAAACAAATCTCACTTTTACACACCTAAACACTAAAATTAACTTAGTTCATAGGCCTAGTAATCAACTAGACTTAATAGGACACCTATACTAACCCAACTTTTCCATTTAAATGAGGACTAGAGGAAGCAATGGAAGGTGATAGGTCGGGGACGGTCTCGTGGCGCTCAACGTCCTTACCAGCAGTACTCTTTTCCCTTGGGTTGACCTATGGAGCTAGGGTAGGTCTTGTTGCCATACTTCTTGAGCACCCAACAACTGCTTGGTACAAGCGGGGGTAGTATTGGGCTGACACTTAGCTAGGAGTCACTCTTCACATAATAACTCTTAATCAACTCCTTAATCCACTCAACAACTTTGGGCATCAACTTGATACATCATTTATGGTTGGCATTTAAATAATCTTGCAAGCAACTTTCATTTCACACTTAATTTTCATGAAAGTTTAATTTGTGTGTTGTGGATCAATATCTAAGTAGTCATAGTTGTTCTTTTGGGCACTTTCCCTTCAAGCTTTTCTTTTTCAGTTAATTGGTGTTCATATCTTCGGTTTGGTTTCTCAGGAAGTTGTGCATCCTTTGGAGGCACTCTCTTGTTGGATCTTGTGTAAACTTGTTTATCATTGAAAGAATTCACAATAGATAATGCATCCCTTTAGGAGACACTCTATTGTTGATCATGCTAGGCTTGATATGTTGGTGAATGTTTCCTTTTAAGTATCTTTAATTCCATACACATACAAGCAATTTCAGTTAGTGTCTTTGTAAATCATTGTATCTTGTTTTATATATTTTGCTTATAGTTGTATCATATATTAATCTTGTATTTAGTTGTAACCCTTTGTATCTAATCTTGTTGTAAAGTAGCTTATTTATTTGTAATATTATGTAATCATTGTAATCAACCTCCCTCAAACTTTAGTTGACCCCTTGCCCAATATTAGGCACTATTCTTAGTTGTCCTAGGAAAAGGCTTGCTTCTCATCTTATATTGTTTGACATTGCATTGTTGCCTTTGCATCATAGGCTAGACTTTTCCCCCAACCTTTTAACTAATTAAAATCAACTCCTAGAACATAACTTTTAATTTCACATAGTAACCAGGGTCTACCCCCCTTGGCTTCCCTAGGAGTGAGCCTAGACAAAAGAGGTTCAAGTCAAAGTGACAGCGTGGGATTTGAACCTAGGCATTGTGCCTCCAAGGACACACTAAGTGAGCAGGACTTAGCTCATGTTTGCAAGTGTGTATAAGGACGAAAACATCTTTGGCATCGTTGTCAGGGATAAGTCTTTTATCCTTGGTCTAAACGACTTAAATTATTTTTTAAGAACTAAACAATAAACTTTAGTCCCTAATTTTTTTGAAATTGGATTGGTTGTTTTCATTTTCTTTCTCTTCAAGTGCCAACTCCATTGAACAAATATGTCAAGTATACTACAAGGAGCAATCATTGTGGGCTACTTGAAAGTCTTGGAGAAGAAGCACTCATTGATATGCAATTCTTGTTTCAAATTAATAATCTAACTTTTGTTTTCTTTCTTGTTTTTGCTTTGTTCAATGCTCTTGTCTGTTTCAGATAAAATTGGTCATCTGGCGACTCCACATTAAAATAATTTGACAAAGTATTCTTCAAGAAGGAACTCACGACTTGTTTTGCTTCATCCTTGAACTTTAAAAAGTTTTTGGATGAAGTTAGCATGTTTCCCTTCTTGTTGGATCCTTAGAAATATTTTGGGTCCCAGATTTTTCTTCCTCAATGAGCTACCTCTTAAAACCTTTTGATTTTTCAGGAATAGTTGATTATCCTAATTTTATACCTGAAGATGTTATTGATAATTCACCTATTTTTCATAATGGTGGTGATGCTTGTGCTCATGTCAAGGCCTTTTGGAAACTAATTGATGATTGGTATGATCCACCTATTTATGAGGATGCTCTTATGCAATTTTTTTCCTAGACTCTTTTGGAGGTTAACGGACCTGCTTGTAATTGGTTTCTTCTTCATGAGGATAATTCGATCAAGACCATACATGACTTTCTGCATGACTTTTTGGAAATATTTGGGGACGATCGGGATGAAATTTACAATGAATTGATTGATGATTTTATGGGAAAATGGAAGAGCAAAAATCTTCCAGATATAGAAACAATCAACTCAGATCTAGAAATAGATACTCCACCAGATCCCATTGAGGAGCTTAAAAAAATAATTATGAAAATGTAGTTGGCCCATGCTAAACAATATGAATCCATGAATGAACAGTTTATGGCTATGGAAGATCAATTGGAAATCATGGAAGCTAACTCTACAGAAACTTATATTGAATATTCGAACCTTATAGAACTTGAGCTTCATACTGAAAAATATAAGGAAGCTCATAGGGAAATTATGGATGAATCCATGGATGAGTCAGTCATTTATTTTGAGGAGGTAAAGGAATTTGATTTTGAAAGTGTTGAATACGTAGATAATTCAAGTCCCCACCCTCCTCCCAAGAAACCAATCCTTTTAGAGGAGAACTTTGAAAACATTAATGATAACAAAGAAATGGTTCATGTGACATGATCATTTTCAACATCTCAACCAAAGGATGAGTTATTGTAGAATTATGAGGAAATGGGAGGCAATTTCAGTTTATCAGTTTCATATCATTATGAGTATTGGTTGGCCTTCCACATTGATAGTCATGAGCAACAAAGTATTAAAATTTTACACGGCTTGTCAAACTCCCACGTTTGGTTGAATAGAGGAAGGAGCATGATTCTTGGTTGGTTCTTTCTCACGAAAAGTTCTAAGTTGATCAAACTTGGGAAGGGGTCTTCTGTGAATCATCCTAGACAAGGATGTTCAAGACACTTGTGGCTTCATTCCATCCATTGCATGGATGGTTGTAATGTATCTCTAACTTTTCTCTTTTATTTCAGTTTTGCATTATTTCATTCATTATGTTATTATGTGCTTATATGTTTTTGTTGTATCATAGTTTCATTTTGTAAATTTAGATGTTGTACAATGGTTATTTATTTATGTACTTGTTGTTTATAGAATTTGATTTTTCATATATATGTTGGGTACGTGTTATATTCTTTGCATGTGTGTGTGTGGGTGTGTTAGATTCAACAACTCTGTCTGATGATCCCAACTTCCTTAGCTCATCGTGTCATGTGCGTCGGGTGATTTCTACGGGGGTCCTAGGGGGGGCCAGGTATGGCCCCCCTAGTTATGCGCAGCATTCAGGGCAGCACCCAAAAAACAAATTGGGCGATTTTTGCTATTTTTAGCGGTTTTCTAAATTAATCCTGGATTAAGGGATTAGGGTTTTGGTAGCTACGGAATACCTAAAAATTTGTATATATTGTATGGTGAATCGTGAAATTAAGATAATAAAAAGTTGCAAGGTGCGGCACCAAGAAAGGATGGTTTTCTCCCGGTTAAGGGTTTTCGGTGTAAATCTCTGTGTATTATGTGTATAAGCCATTGATTAATTTATGTTTTGCTTAAGAATCTATATGCATTGCTTTACTTCACAAGTTTAAAAATTACATGTGGTATCAAAACTCGTTTTTGGCTTCAGGGGAATGTCTTTGTTGTTGAGGGTTTGGCTCGATCTTGATAGATCAAGTTTATCTTGGGTCTGTGATAAACCTTTGTTTAGTGGGATCTTTTGCAGTGGAGATTCGAGTGTAGAAAGAGGAATGGCGAGCTCTTCTAGAATTGAGATAGAGAAGTTCAACGGTAAAAACTTTGAGCTATGGAAGTTCAATATGGAGGACCTTCTTGTAGACAAAGAACAATGGATCGTTGTGGATCTCGGTACACAACCTATTGGTACGAAGCCGACTGGAACACATTCGACTGGTACACAACCTATTGGTACGAAGCCGACTGGAACACAGTCGACTGGTACACAACCTACTAGTACACAAACTACTAGTACACCACCTACTGGTATTTCGAAGGAAGATTGGGAGAAGTTGGAAAGAAGAGCAAGGAGTACTATTCGACTCTGCCTAGCAGATTCGGTGATGTTGAATGTCGGGAGAATCTAAAGCCAAGGAACTATGGGATAAGTTAGGTAATTTGTATCAATCAAAGTCCCTGGTAAACAAGTTGTTTCTTTGAAAGAAGATGTATCATCTAAGGATGGAGGATGGAGATTATGTGACAGAACATATAAATGCCTTTAATACTCTGGTAAGTCAACTTGTCTCTGTTAATATTACCATTGCAGAAGAAGATAAGTGTATTACTTTGTTATGTTTTTTTCTAGACTCTTGGGATAATCTAGTTGTAGCAATTAGTAGTACCACTCAATCTACATTGAAGTATGAGGATGTAGTTGCATCCTTGTTATCTGAAGAGATGAGGCGAAAAAGCATGGATGGTCATAGAACATATGCTTTATTTGTAAGAGGGAATACCCAAGACAAGAATCTTGGTAAGTCTTCGGGGGGGAGATCTAAATATATCGGTAGATCTAAGTCTCCAGGAAAATATTTGAGGAAATGTTGGAAGTTTGGTAAAACAGGGAATTATAAGAAAGATTGCAAGTCTAAGAAGGTTGATAAACCAAAGGGATATGATATTACCTCTTCCACAGAGGCGAAAACCTCCACTGAAGAAGGAGGTGATGTTTACCTGGCATCTACAGGTACACATGCAGACCGTGATGTATGGTTGATTGACTCGGGTATGTCATACCATATGAATCCTCACAGGGAGTGGTTCTCTGAATATGAAAAATACGATGGTGGTGATGTATTCCTAGGAGATGAATCGACAGCCAAAATGATTGGACTTGGAAGGGTTAATTTGCTGCTAAAATATGGAAGGATTAGAACTCTCCCTGGGGTTCTGCACATTCCAAAACTAGCCAAAAGCCTAATATTTGTAAGCAATTTGGATGATGCAGGAGTGGATACTGTATTTGGAAAGGGAACTTGCAAGATGGTATGAGGAGCAATGGTGTTGATAAGGGGAGTTCGGCGTGGTACTCTGTACAAGTTGTTGGGAAGCACTTAAACTAATTAGTGTAACAGTTTTTTTGTCCCTGAGCAGACAAATAAAGAAGACAAGACCAATACTATGCTTGGAAAGAAGACCATGTTGTGGCATCAAAGACTAGGGCATATTGGAGAAAATGGCCTTCAAACACTACATGGTAAAGGTATGGTTGAAGGTATGTCTAATTGCACTCTGGATTTTGATTTTTGTGAACATTGCATATATGGAAAACATAATTGAGTAAGATTTCCATCTGGTGCTACAAGATCAAAGGGGATCTTAGAGTTGATACACAGTGATGTGTTTGTACCTGTTCATGTTCCATCCCTAGGTAAATCTATGTAATATGTTTCATTCATAGATGATTTATCAAGGAACACATGGATTTATTTTGTTAGAAAGAAATATGAGGTATTTGATAAATTTAAAGAGTTTAAGGCTCTGGTAGAAAATCAGACAGAGAAGAAAATAAAGGTATCGAGGACAGATAATGGTGGATAATTTTGTGGAAATGAATTCAAAGAATTCTGTAAGAAGTGTGGTATAGCAAGACATAACACTAGTCTATACACACCTCAACAGAATGGAGTGCAGAAAGGATGAACAAGACACTGATGGAAAAAGAAAGGAGAATGCTCAGCGGTGTCGAGTTAGGACAGGAATTATGGGCAGAGGCAGTGGGTACAGCATGTTACCTGGTCAATCGATCACCCTCATCAGTGTTGGATGATAAAACTCCACATGAGGTATGGACTGGAAAAAAACCCTCTCTTGAACATCTTAGAGTGTTTGGTTGTGATGCTTATGTACATGTTCCAAAGGAAAATAGGAGTAAGCTAGATTAAAAAATATGAAAAGTGTATCTTTATTGGTTATAAAGATGGTGTGAAAGGTTATAAGCTTTGGAACCTGGAAACTAAGAAGATTGTTTACAATTGAGATGTTGTTTTCAGAGAGGTAAAAGATGTTTCCAAACATGAATTCCTACCAAGGCCAAAAGAACCTGAGAAAATGGAGTTTGAGTTGGATGATGCAAAATCTGAATCATCTGAAGAAGATGAAACATAAGAAGAAGAACCTCATACCCCAGTATTGAGGAGATCAATGAGAGAAATAAGACAACTAGAAAGGTATAGTCCACCTGATTTCCGTTCCAATTTTTCTTTATCTATTACTGATGATGATCCCAGAACTGTCAGGGAAGCAGTGAATTCAGAGGATAGTAAACTCTGGAAGAAGGTCATGGTTGAAGAAATTGATGCCTTGGATAAGAATGAGGCATGGGATATAGTTGAGTTTCCAACTAGAAGGAAATATGTTGGTAGCAAATGGTTGTTTAAGACGAAGTTTAATGCAGAAGGAAAAGTGGAGAAATGCAAAGCTCGGTTACTAGCAAAAGGTTATTCCCAAGTAGAGGGAATTGACTTTGGTGAGATTTTTTCTCCTCTTTCCAAGTTAACTTCTATTAGATTTATTTTATCTATTGTTGTTGTTTTTTATCTTGAAGTGGAACAGATGGATGTGAAGACAACATTCCTACATGGGGATCTGGAATAATAAATCTACATGAAGCAACCATAAGGCTTTGTAGTGAAGGGAAAGAAAGAGTTTGTCTGTAAGCTAAAGAAGTCACTATATGGTCTAAAGAAATCACCTAGGATGTGGTAGAAAAAGTTTGACACATACTGTTACACATTATTTTCATCATCCCTATGATCGTTAAGGATGTAAACCTATATGTTGCCTTCAGAGGGGTCAGTGACCTGAGTTCCTAAAGAGAGAAGGGAGAAGAACTTTTCCTGAGAAAAGAAGTTGCATTTTCCTATGTAAAAACCTTATAAAAAAGGAAGTTCGCAGGTTTCTATATAGGCAGGGTGCGAGAATGACCCATTCTCGCAGGTTGCACTATAGCCAGGGTGCGAGGTGTTCGCAAGTTGCTCTATATCTAGGGTGCGAGAATTCCTGCACGCAGGAAAAATGAGCGTTTTCTCGAATCTTCTAGAAGGAGAAACTTCTATGGTGAGGTGGCATCCGAATGGTTTGGATCTTACTCGCTTTCATGATTTAGTGGGATCATCCTAACCT
>JZKD02S1672786.1:877814-904433 GCA_000966675.3 Picea glauca
TTGGTTGGTTTGTGTTGTCTTGGTCTTGACCTCACGAGAGCACCAGAGCGAAGCAGGAGCAACAAAGACCCTAGGAAGCGATACTAAGGTATGTTACTTGTTCCTTCCTACTAGTAAATTCAATATCTAAAACTTAAGGAAAGTGTCATGTTCTGTCTTGCTTTGTTCTAGATCCAGGTGGATCTAGGGAGATCGGTTTGTGTCTGCACTTACGGATTTATCCAATAACACATACGTCCTTAGATTGGGATTTGTGAGAAGTGGGGTTGATCACTATGTATATTCCAAGCAGGTTGGTAATCACTTCATTTATGTAGTGTTGTATGTTGATGACATGTTGTTGGTAGGAAATAACATGGATGTTATCAAGGAGCTGAAATCGTAGCTATCCTCCAAATTTTACATGAAGGATCTCGGTGCTGCTAACTTCATTCTGGAAATGGATATTAAAAGAGATTGTGTAAACAGGAAACTCTGGTTGAATCATAAAAAATATGTTGAGACGATATTGCAAAGGTTTAATATGCATGGAAGTAAACTGGTCAAGGTTCTTATTCCTATAGGTGTAAATTTATCTGCAGTTCAGTGTCCCAAGACACAGGAAGAAGAAGAGGGCATGTCCCATGTTTCGTATGCTAGTGCAATTGGTAGTTTGATGTATGTAATGGTATGTACTAGACTGGACATTGCACATGCAGTGGGAGTTTTGAGCAGGTATATGTCAAAACCAGGGAAGGAACATTGGACAACACAAAAGAGGGTCTTCAGGTATTTGTGTGGCACTACCAATTATGGATTGTGCTACCAAGGACGATCAGGATTGGATAGAGTGGTGGAGATACATGGCTTTGTTGATGTAGACTAGGCTGGACATATGGATCGAAGAAGATCTACAAGTGGATATTTGTTTAACCTATTTGGAGGAGAAATCAATTGGATGAGAAAAATACAGCCTATAGTGGCACTCTCAACTACAGAAGTTGAATACATGGCAGCCAATCATGCAAGCAAGGAAGCAGTATGGTTACAGAGATTGTCTTCAAGTATTGGGTTGGTACAACAAGCAATGAGATTAGATTGTGACATTCAGCGTGCAATCTTCCTGGAAAAGAACCCAACTTATCATTCGAAGAAAAATCATATTGATGTTCGGTATCACTTTGTGAGATACATGCTTGAAGAAAAGAAAGTGTTGTTGGAAAAGGTTGACACTTTGAAGAATGTTGCAGATTCATAGACAAAGTCTGTGAGCACAGAAAAGTTCTCCTGGTGTAGAGTAACAGTGGGCATTTTTTCCCTAGATTGTTGACTATATAGTCATGTGTACCCCTGGATGCAAAGAAAACAACAAGTGGGAGAATGTTGGGTATGTGTTATATTCTATGCATGTGTGTGTGGGGGCATGTCAGATTCAAAAACTGTGTCTGACGATCCAAACTTCCTTATCTCTTTGTGTTGTGTGCATCGGGCACTTCCTAGGGGGGTCCCAAGGGGGGCTAGGTATGCCCACCCTGGTTACGTGCACCATTAAGCTCTAGGCGGTAGCCCGTACCCAACAGGGTTCAAGGCAGTGCCTCGGAAAAAAAAATTGGGCGATTTTTGTTATGTTTAGCAGTTTTCTAAATTAATCCCAGATTAAGAGATTAGGGTTTTGGTAGCTACGGAATACCTAAAACATTGTATATATTGTATGGTGAATGGTGAAATTAAGATAATAAAAAGTTGCAAGGTGCGGCACCAAGTAAGGTTGGTTTTCTCTCGGTTAAGGGTTTCCAGTGTAAATCTTTGTGTACTCTGTGTATGAGTCATTGATTAATTTTTGTTTTGCTTGATAATATATATGCATTTCTTTACTTCACAGGTTTAAAACTTACAATATATGTATATTTATGTTGGGTATTGGTAAGCTCTATGTTTTGTAGATATTGGATTCTCGTATGCTCTCCTTCCCAAGTGTGAATATCAAACACACGTCCCCATGTGGAGCCAGATGTTGAACACCTATTCAAATAGGGTTCAAATCCATGTACCATGAAGATATGCATCATCAGATGCTACCAAGTCAGAGACTTCCTGGTTCTACAAGGCATTTTTGGCCTTCAACACGTATTTTTGTAATTGGAATTTCCACTCCCCTGCGTGGGATAATAATGTAATAGGTCTGCATGGATCATAGTTAGGTTAGTTAATTTAGGATTTCTTCATTAGGATATTTCCTTTCACTGAGTGTTTTTTTTCCTCAGGTTATTAATTTGGCCTAACCAGCTTTATTAATTTCCCTTGAGTTTTTCACTCCCACAAATAATTTCTCCAAAGTGGTGAAAGGCATTCTAATGGTGTCATCCTCTGGTAGCTAGTGTTAATAAATGATGTAAATGATAATGTAAGAGATCTCTAGAATTTTTGCAGAATTTCGTCGAGTCTAGATAGATTTTTTTTAATTAATTAAAATTGCCTAAGTTGGCTAATTTAATTAATTAATTTTAATTAATTTTTGATAAATAATGTAAAAACTAGGTCCTTGGGATTTTGTTAGGGGTATTTGTGCTCAAAATAAATGGAATGAGACCCCCTACACCCTTGGACCAAGTTTCAGCTCAATTGGACAACTTTTGCTAGGTGTTTGTCCATAGGGAGTCCAAGTCAGTCAAAACAACAATTTTAATTGCTAAGCTTGACATGGTAAAAAATGTCAGCTTTTGTAATCTTGAGAAAATTGAGTAAAGTAAAGGTGGGTGATGATGCGAAAACACTTTCCTAACCTTTTCCAACCCTCACATCACCCCCTCACCTAGCCTTCAAGAAAAAATGTCACTTTCCCTAGAGAGGTGTGCCCCCCTTCTAGAAAGTCTCCAAAAAGTAAAAGAATAATAAAAAAATTAATGGGAGACTTATTCTATCCCTTGGTGCGCCTCCCTAGACCCTATAACTCATCATTTGACTTGTCAAAGCCTTTCCAACTCACTCCAACTCATTTCCACTTCAACCATCCATGCTAAAACCCTAGAGTTCCCCCCCCCATTCTTGAGATTCTCACTTTGACTTGGGTTTTGACACTTGGATCTCATCCAAGAGGGGTAACTTTGTCTTCTCAAGCATAAATAAGATCCATCCATCACTCATTTCTCACAGTCTCTTGAGCTATCGTTATGCTACCAATTTCTTCCCTCATCCCTCTCTCATCTTCCATTTTTGCTTTCACTCATTCTTGCTCTATTTTGAAGATGAGCTTGGAGAAATTAGTTGTTGCAACCTCCTCATTTGAGTAATAAGAGAGAGATTTGGAGGACCTTAGTGTACATGAGATTTTGTCTTGGTGCACATGCTTTTGGAGGTGATCTTGTTCCATGTGGTTTTTTATTTCAAATCTAGAGTAGATATCTAAAACAAATTAGTTTGTTTGGATAGATCATACAATAGTGTAGTTGTAGATCTACTTGAGTAGGATAGTAAGTAGTGAAAATTAGTTTGTATTACTTGTTTATCTTATCAACTATTTGCTCTTATCTCACATTGGCTTCACAAGTTGCAAGTTGTTTCAAGGGTTTGTAAGGTCGGCTTCAAGTTGGAAGCTCTCCTTCATAACCTAACTCAAACTCCTCTCTTTCTTGAGTTATTTTTCTGCTCATACATATTCATGTTATTGTTTTGCTAACACTCTTAGATAGGTCAATTTATAAATCATATTTTCTGGAATTTTTATGCAGAAAATTTCTATTGAAAAACATAATTTTTTTTAACTTTTCTGTGTGTTTTGCAGCATTTCCATCAAGCAATAGCTTGTTGTTTTTTGCAAGTTCTCGTCATATCTAGGGTAAGTACTACCCATTTTCAGCCACAAAACACACAAATGACCCCTCGTTTGATTGGGTAACAATTCCCAACATTTTCTCTCTCTCTTCTAAGCATTGTAGCAAGCCCAAAGGGGGTCCCCAAGCGGCTTGCATTCTCTTTTAATTTCTACAAGTTCTTTATTCTTTGCCCCACTTGTCATTAGGACAAGGCTGTGTGTCTAGGTTGCTCTATTTTAGTTTATTATTTTTCCAACCCCTTTTGGTACAAAATAGGAAGGCTTGCCTCCACCTTGTGCCATTGTGAGTGGTTTGTAGTTCTTTTTTCTTTCAAGTTTTTATTTCATTCTTTAGTTGCCTACACCTTGGATGTGAATTTGGCATAGTCAAACCCCAAAATCGTAAGGCTAGCTTAGTTATCTATTTCTGATGTGTTTATCCTCATGGAATAAAATTATCTAGAAGTATATCTCACACAACTAATGTTAGCTTAAGCCCATGGAGGCATAGGATTAATCTTGTGCTTTGATATTTCTTTACTTGTAAGTTTTGGTTATAAAGCATTTATCTTTTTAATTTGCAAGCAAATATGGGCATGTAAATGGTGTTAAGAAAACTATTTTCATTGCAATTTGTTGTTGAGTTTCTTTCCATTACTTTCAAGTAACAATCTTATGGTTTAAAACTTCATAACTTGCAAGTTTAATATTTCGGTTTTGGCAATTTTTCACAATTTTTGGGCAAGCAAATCTCACTTTTACACACATAAACACTAAAATTAACTTAGTTCATAGGCCTAATAATCAACTAGACTTAATAGGACACCTCTACTGACTGAAATTTTCCATTTAAACAAGGACTAGAGGAAGCAACAGAAGGTGATAGGCCGGGGACGGTCTCGTGGCACTCGGCATCCTAACCGGGAGTACTCTTTTCCCTTTGGATGAATTGTGGAGCTAGGGTAGGCCTTGTTGCCATACTTCTTGAGCACCCAACAGCTACTTGGTACAAGCAGGGGAAGTATTGGGTTGACACTTAGCTAGGAGTCACTCTTCACATAATAAATCTTAATCAACTCCTTAATCCACTCAACAACTTTGGGCATCAACTTGATACATAATTTATGGTTGGCATTTAAATAATCTTGCAAGCAACTTTCATTTCACACTTACTTTTCATGCAAGTTTAATTTATGTGTTGTGGATCAATATCTAAGTAGTCATAGTTGTGCTTTTGGGCACTTTCCCTTCAAGCTTTTCTTTTACAGTTAATTGGTGTTCATATCTTGGGTTTGGTCTCTCAAGAAGTTGTGCATCCTTTGGAGGCACTCTCTTGTTGGATCTTGTGTAAACTTGTTTTCCATTGAAAGCAGTCACAATAGAGTAATGCATCCCTTTGGGAAACACTTTATTGTTGAGCATGCTAGGCTTGATATGTTGGTGAATGTTTTCTTTTGAGTATCTTTAATTCCCTACACATACAAGTGATTTCAATTAGTGTCTTTGTAAATCATTGTATCTTGTTTTATATATTTTTCTTATAGTTGTATCATCTATTCATCTTGTATTTAGTTGTAACCCTTTGTATCTAATATTGTTGTAAAGTAGCCTTATTTATTTGTAATATTGTGTAATCATTGTAATCAACCTCCCTCGAACTTTAGTTGACTCCTTGCCCAATCTTAGGCACTAGTCTTAGTTGTCCTAGGAAAAGGCTTGTTTCTCATCTTATATTGTTTCACATTGCATTGTTTCCTTTGCATCATAGGCTAGACTTTTCCACCAACCTTTAAACTAATTAAAATCAACTCCTAGAACATAACTTCTAATTGCACATAGTAATCAGGGTCTACCCCCCTTGGCTTCCCTAGGAGTGAGCCTAGACAGAAGAGGTTCAATTCAAAGTGACAGCGTGGGCTTTGAACCTAGGCATTGTGCCTCCAAGGACACACCAAGTGAGAAGGACTTAGTTCACATTTGCAAGAGTGTATAAGGACGGAAACAGACCCTTCTCTCCAATATCGTCCAGTCTTTGATGCCACAACATAGTCTTTTCTCTATAGAATGTAGGAGTTTTTTCTTCTTCAACTCCAATCTCAAGAACAACAAAAATTTTGCACCCATCACTAATAGGGCTTCCCAACAGCTTATACAAAGTTCCAATCCGAACTCCCTTAAGAAAAATCATTTCCCCTTGAACCATCTTGCAGGTTTCTTTTTCAAACATTGTTTTTATCCCTACATCGTCCATTTTTCTTACATAAATCAAATTTTTGGGAAATCCTGGGATGTGAAAAACACCAAGGAGTGTTGTAATCCTTCCATCCATGAGATTCAACTTGAATTTTCCTCGTCCTATGATTTTGGTTGTCGAGTCATCACCAAGGAAAACTTCACCTCCATCATACCTTTCATACTCATAAAACCATTCCCTGTGAGGAGTCATACGAAATGATGCACCTGAGTTGACCAACCATGCCTCATGATTTTCATGTGTTTTTGAAAAATACAAGTACACATCTCCTCCTTCATCTGGGGAGGTTATTTCTTCTATAGAAGGGGCATCATTAGATCCATTCCCTCTCTCAACACTTTTGGATCTACATTGTTTCTTGTATTTCTCTTGTTTTCCACATCTCCAACAAACCTTTACAAATTTTTAGAGAGATTTAGATCTTCCCCTAAATTTAGATCTCTCTCTTGAGGACTTAGATCTATTTCTTTCCTAGGAGAATCATCTTACAAATAAGTCGTATGTGCTTTTTCCTTCCATGTTTTTTGCCTCATCTCCTCCAACAACAAGGATGAGACCACATCATCAAAGATTGAAGTTGTCGCATTAATTCCTATGGATACAACCATACTATCCCACGAGTCTAGTAAAGAGAACAATAAATTGATACACTTATCTTCTTCAGAAACATTAATATCAGTAGATAATAACTGACTTACCACAGTATTGAAGGCGTTTAAATAATCTATCACAGAGTCTCCATCTTTAATCCTTATCTTGTACAGCTTCTTCCACAAAAAAAAATTGTTTACCAGGGACTTATACTGATACAAAGCCCCTAACTTATCCCATAATTCCTTGGTCGTAGCTTCCCCTGACACATTCAATAATATTGAATCTGAGAGACACAACCAGATTGTGCTCTTGGATTTCTATTAATCCAACTTTGCCTAGTCTTATGTTGACATTATTGTAGTTGCAGTGATTGGATCCATGATTATCCATTGATATTTTTCCACCAACAAATCTTCCATATTGAGCTTCCACAACTCAAAACTTTTCCCATAAAATTTATCTATCTCAATTTTTAAATTGTTCACCATTTATTTTCACCACAAGAATCAATATTGTAGAGCTCCCATTGTAACAAGGTTTATCATAATCACAAGACAAACCCCTAACCAAAAATAACTTCTTTGATACCAAATGTATATTTTAACCTTGTAAAATTAATTACTACAAATATATTCTTAATAAAATAGAAAATATGCAATGGCACACACACACACACTTACATTACACAAATATTTTACCCTGGAAACCCAAACTGGGAAAATCGACAACATGTTTAGAGAGACACCTCTAATTCTTATTCATCATCATTCTTCATTGTTTACAATACAATATAATATAGGATCTCATGACATCCAAAACCCCTAATACATTGACCTGGATTAGTCAACAACCTTAATTTCTTAACCATAATTAGAAAAGCATCGGTGAAAACCGTGTGCTAAAAAAACGCTAAAAATAGACGCAAAAAACCGCCAAAAATAGTTTTTGGGGGCTCCACCCCCTACAACTCCCATGTGACCCATTCATGTTCCTAACATGATGAAAAGACTACATTTGGTCATGCAAAGAATATAACACATACCCAACACTTAAAGTCTATGCCAAGAGGTCACGAGACATCAACAAGGTTAGTGTAGGTACAATATCAACTTGCAAACCTCACCATGCAACTACAAGATATGGAAAAGGCCAATTTGGGGTGTGAGAATGTCTGGTGTACCCTGTTCCATGCAAGGTCACCATATAAATGAGTGTCTTGTGCTAGGAAGTTACACAATGACGGGTGCATCGAATCTATTCCTGATAGGAGCGCAAATCGAGTGGTGTGAGATTTGTCGAATCCATTCCCAACAAGACCACAAATCGAGTGGTGCGAGATTTGTAGACAATGGATTCGTATACCTCCCCATTTTCCAACATTGCAGAAGTATCAGAAGACTACACACACTCCATTTTATGAGTTTTTCAAATCCATGGTCCATGATGTGAACAATTGTTGGTCATTCTAGCTAATCAAGGAGAACATTGTAGATGTTTATCGGGTCCAAGAAGAGAATAAGGGTGGATATCGCAAAGGCTTATATGAGGGACGCTTCAATAGAGGAGCCTACCAAGGAGGCTAGAGAAGAGGATATGGAAGAGGAATTAGAGGAAGATGATATCATGGAGGTGGAATACCACCTACCTATTTTAACTATGGCGAGATAGGCCACTTGTCGCGATTTTGTACCAAGTCGTACACACTGTGTAGGTATTTCCATAGCGTTGACCATGTCATGAAGGATATCCCAGAGTTATTGAAAAAATGGGAAGAAAAAAAGGGGCACTGCAACATGGATACTACTAAGTCGTGAGAGTATCATAAGATAAAAGAAGAAGTTGATGTACGAGTAGTAACTCAGAGGAGGCATCCATACAAAAGATGACCTGGAACAAATAGAAGGTTTAGAGCATAATATAGAAGGAAAGATCAGAAAAGAACGGAAAGTACCTCCTAATTTTCACGCTACATAGTAGAAGCAGATCTTGTGTGATGCCTAGAGGGCATTGGAAGAGGATTGCACACACGAAAAATTGCAATGCTCAATGTAGAGGGAAATAGAAGAGGCCCACATGTGTGAAGAATTGCAACGCACATTACAAAGGGAAATAAAAGAGGAATCTGTTTGTGAAGAGTTATGATGCATGATGTGAGAGGAATCACAACACAACACTTACCTCGAGACTAAATCATAAAACTTGGTAAGTGACTTCTTGTGTTTTTTTCTTAAGGTGTTGAGTATCTTACTGTTGCAAAGAAATTGACCCAGATGTTGAAAATATGTATGGAGGAAGGGGAGACAAATGTTTCTAGTTATGCCCCATTACCAGACGATATGTGCATCATGCTAGAAGGAGGAAGCACATGGGGTGAGAATTTAAAATGACAATTGAGCTAGGGAGTTTTTAGATGGATGGTGTTATATTGGACCTGGGATCCGACATGAACATCTTGTCGAATAAATCATGGGAGTTGATGGGTAAACCAAAGTTGGTGTGGTCCCCCATTCAACTCAGCCTTTCCATCCAATATAGAATTTATCCCATTAGCAAGCTAGAGAAAGTGGAAGTGAAAATCGATGGGGTAAAAACCACATAATACTTTGAAGTGATCAATATCATGGATGACTCAAACTCCTATCCATATCTACTTGGAATCGACTGGAATTTGATAAAAATGTCATACTAAACCTAAAAAAACATAAGATGTCCTTTGAGATGGACACCTTGCGCATTAATGTGCCGCTAGATCCAATTGAGGTACATAGATATTATGAGCCCGTAAATGAATATGCATAGAGCTTGATCATTGAAAACATATACAACATCATAGGGCGCAAGGAAGACTATGTGAATCCAATAGTTGATGAAAAACTAAGATCGAGAAGTGTTTGTTCCTATGATATGGATTTCGAGGATACAATGGCAAGATGGAATAATAACATATATGAGGTATCAACTGGGAGATGTGCATGAATCACCAAAGTAGTGCATTGGATTGGATCCAAGTTGTGCAACCTACCAAGGTTTGACAGGACAAGCCTAATAGACACATTTTTAGCACAAATGGAGGAGAGTGTGCATGAGACCCAAAGGATTTAGACCATGGATGTAGTAATCAAAGGAGCACTTATGTGTTGGTGGGTGACGCACTTAATAGATCTACAGGATTAGGTGCAGGTGGTAGATTGCATCAAAGTATGGTTCCATCTCATCACTGACTTTGAATTAATGAGATGGCACAAGGGTACCGGAGATCCTCAATAACATATTTGTTTTTGTGAGTGGTGTTGGATAGCCAAGCATATTCCTAGCACACAATGGGTTCATAATCTCATCCATACAATGGATATGGTAATTAGAAGCTGATACATACATGAAGAGACAAGAAGGAAAGGAGGGGACTAGAAGAAAGTGAGCAATCAATTCTATACAACATTCAAATTTATGTTAAGGTCCTACGTAGAGCGAGATTTTGTTAAAGATCAAATATTTCATCTTTCATTGGCAACCTAAAGAGACCGCACAAAAATATGTTTTCTCATACCATAAGTCGATGGAAAAATTAAATAAACCATGCATATTGGTGAGGTTGATGCACAAAATTTAGAAACACTCAAAGGGAGTCCATTACAGGGTATGATAAATTTAATTCGATTGAAGAAGTATCACGACCCACCAAGATAAAATGTGTGGTGACACTAGGTATTGCACAGAAGGGAAATCCAAAGTGGATAGGCATTGTGTAGGGTTAGAGTAGGACTTAAAAGTAGATTAGCCACAAAGACATAATGATTAGGTGGATTAGATATGTCAAGATAATTAGGCGGGATGAGACAAGTCATACCCAAAACAAATTTAGAATATTCAAAGGAGGTTAAGGTGTAAACAACTGAGTACAAACCAAAGGATGGAACAATTGGTTATGACAGTGGCCACAAGGACATAGGTGGATATGGTAGTGGAGAGGTAGGTAGTTAGTTCCGGGACATGGTACTATTGCATAGGGAACTAGAATCAATTGTGGCAGTAATTCCCAATGGTGCACTAACAACTATGGAAATAAATTCTAACGTTTGTTGGCATTAATGGTGAGCACAGTCCTAGGTAGACATCTAAGCAATTGGATATCATAGAGGGAAAGTACCCAACCAATATTTAATGCTTGAATGCACCACTTCCATTCATTATCTTTGTAGAGAGAGCAGAGTTCATAGAAGAAAGCAGAGTGTAGAGCAAAGAGTCAAGTGTAGAGTGACCGAAATGCCAAAAACATTACAGTTTTAAGTGAATCAATGATGGGAATTCAATGCACGCAACCCTTCTAGGTCATGGTTTCCACTATGATACTAGATCAAAGCTCTCAATCAAAGAGTGACAGTACAACAAACCAATTGAGCCCATAAGTCAACCAGTACAATGGCTTCCACACGCACGCCCAAAGCGTGAATAAAATTCAATGCAGTAAAGGATCAACACGTGCCCAAGCCCGAAATCCAAACTGACATAAGTATCATAGGCCCTCTATTAGGAATGGTTCCCCAACTTAAATACATATTTACAACATACAAGATGAGGCGTAGTTCCCTGAACTATTCTTCAACACATACACAAAGGTTATTCCAAGGGATGAGGAAAAATCGCCAGTGATCACCAGAAAATGAACCAAGCCCCTCAAAAAATAAAGGATACTATCATTAGTGGATTTCCCACATTTTAGGTGTATCCCATACATCAATTTGTGTGCCTGGTTCTTACTCATTCGATTACATAGCGGGTTTCTCTAGCTAGACCATGCATACCTGGTCAACATCAATATAATTCTTCAAGTCTCGCGCCTTCCTACAAAATGAGATACTTTTTCCTGAGGAAATATAATCTAAGGATGTCGCGCAAGAGGAGGTGTACACAAAGTACGGTATACACAAAGGATCAAGAGGAGCGGTGATTTCATATATAAATGACGTCAATGTTCGATTCACTGTGTAGTTACTTGTCTACAAATTGATGCGCAAGTGACACAAGGATGAGTACCCACTAGGGGTAATAATCACCCCAGAGTGATGTGTCTAAGGATTTAGGATGGCTTGGGCACGTTACTTGACGAACAAGTTCATTCAAGATTTCCTAGATGCGCGGGACCTTGGCAAGGAGTTTCACTATAGTTGAGTGTTACTCCTTTTATTCATGATATTTTGGAAGCCACCACTGGGCCATAAATACAATGCAGAGGTGTCACCATCCTTCCCCACATTGAAATTCATAGAGATGAAACACATCTCAGACAAGAAAATACAATGCGAGAATAACACAATTTTCCAAGAATGGTATACATAATTGATTCAAGGGACTGCACAAATCGTCCACATACTGTGTAGCCTCATTAACAGGAATGAGGACTATATCTAGTTTGAATGTAATTTTCATAATTTTTTCATCATCCCACATGCATCTCTACAGACTCTTGTCGAGATCCTCCCATTTTGAATTATCGGGGAGGAAATTTGAAACATCGTCACAGAGTGGCCAGAGTAACTTTGGCACACGCCAAACAATGATCTAGAAAAATTAGAAATGAGAACCAAGAATAGGAAGGAGTAGAAACATGTTGAGGCAGCCCAAGAAAAATATAAAGAACCATAGGGTGAGTAGAAAAAATTCAATATAGCCCAAGGAAAGAGGAAACAATCAATAGGTCAGTGGAAGAGCATAAAGGCGGCTAAAGAGGAAAGCAAAGGAGACAAGGGCCCAAGAGTAAGTAGGCGCAAATGACCACAAAGAAAAATTTTCCCTCGAAGAGAAAGCATGCTTCAGTTGAGCCAAGCCCAAGCACCAGTTCTAATGGACAAGAGAAAATATCTAGTCCGTCATAGCGTACCGACACTACGCATGTCGAAGAGGAATCCCCCTCTCAAAGTCCTATGAATTCCTCCATGTGCAGGATAGTAACTGGCCAAAGCAGAGAACATGAAATCGACATCAACACCCCAGGAAGGTGCCAGGGAAAACCCTCACGCCATTTTAGGGAATCGTTAGGGTGCTCCAATCCCATCTAGACGTGCAACAACTATTGAATAGTGAGTTATCATCGAAGTTATATGACCTCTGTTTCACACCTGAACTTCCTGCAACAATCATCCCTACATAACAAGAAAAAAGGGTCACGGGAAGCACTATTGGTGCCACATAATCACACAACAATACCCATAAGAGAGTGTTACAGTTCAACCCATTAGTCGTCATAGCCATCGATCCATCCACTAACCCAAATCTTTAACTATTACCTTATGTTGAGCTAGAGTTGGTGCAAGTGCCTTCATAGGAACTACAAACATATATGGTTGAGATCATGAATGAATTGAGGGACAGACAGTGCAAAATCAACCAGTACCATACAGAGTTGCAGCAAAATCACAAGCAATATATTGTTGCACACCAAGAAACTCAACAATAGCATGCTCATGAGATAACGACGCACAAAGAAATCAAATATCGCCATGAAGTGAAGGTTACTATGCATAAATTGTTGATCAGCTTAGTGGAGGAAGTCTACATGCAAGTCCCTATTACAACTAGAGAAACTCTAAACCTCTCGGTGCCAAGTAAACTTATAAAAGTAAAGGAGAGGGTCCAATACCTACATGCCCATAATAGAGCTTGAGGAAAAGTTGAAGTGCCCCCCCAAATCAGAGCAAGGAGAGTTGCAGAAGCAGATTGTTGCTATACAAAAAACACTACAATAGGGACAAGCATGCGTGAGAGATTTTTGGGGAGTTGTCAAATATAGCTTCAAGCTCTAGATGCACCTCAAAAATTCTCTCAAATTTGACACCATCAAGGATTGTTTATGTACAAATGAGGTGCAAATCAATGAGAAGAATCAGGCAATGCCCTCCCTACCACCGGTAGAGTGACAGGAAACCATGACAAAAATTGTTGGACTTCACTAGGAGATTGCATCTACTCGGTATGACGAATAGAAGCTATCAACCATTGTGCTAGACATAGTGGAGAAGGCCCAACAGTACTACTACAAACTCGTATATGAATAAACAAGGGCATCCTTAGTGGTAGAACTAAGTGCGTAGATAAAACCTACCAATGGGTCGACCACACTAGGTGACATCAAATACTTTTGCAAAAAGATGAAGGAACTAATAGAAATCTTTGATGAGTTCAATGCCCACTTCAAAGACTTCATCGCAGACCTCATGAATATGGTGCCATCCATCACCTCTGTCACACCATAAGAAACTTTGTTGGCTTGAGGATGAGCCAACTAATAGTGTTGTGGGCATGTTAGCACCCAAAGGTTTTGGAAATACTGTGCACGCCATAAGTCAACACTACGCATGTTCCAAGAGTTTGTACAACATGGCACCAAGTTTCAGCGCCTGCCCCAACCAATGATCTATTGCATGCACCAAACTAGTTTTGTATTGCACACAAAGACTTGTAAAGGTTGCATGCATGTTGAATCCTCAAATATCTTCAATAATTATTATAACCATTTTTGTAACAACCTGACTAGTCATGGTTGAGGTTGTGGATGAGATGGAAAGGTTGTTATGATTGCCACACTCTTGTAGGAGATAAAAGGAATGCATGTGGATATGTAAGTGTTGGGTTTTTGGTAGAATACCAGTTCATTGTTATGTTAGTTGTACATAAGATAGAGCTTTAGTTAAGCATTGTCGACAATTATTTTCATGTGATGCTTCACTGGTTGTTCAGAGATATTATGTGAATATGAGAGAGAAAGTAGATCAATATATGAGCATATTGCTCATCTCTATTTGAATCTGAATGCACTATGAGCAAGATTCGGCCTCTATGTAGTGAAATATATCTGAATGAATTTGAGATTAATGAATGAAACATGAAACACATTGTCTCTGTATCTTGTGAATTCAGGTCTAAATGCATGTATGTTGTGTATTACTTTATGCAACACTCATATGGATGTTATGAATGAATGTGAAATGATTTCATGGGTCTTAGTTGGATGTCTCATGTCTATATTGTTCCTTCATTATTTGCACGAAAAACTATGGTCTATGTGATTCTCGCAACATCTTGAGTGAGACCTTCTTTAGTCCTTAAAGATTTTTGAACCCTGGGTATGAAATCCTGAGCCAACAATCTATATCATTTTCCTTCCATAGGAATGGTTGATATAACACTACATCATATATCCCTAGTGGTGATACATCACAAAGCATCTCATTTGGAAATGGGTTGATCATACACAAGAGCTTTCATTGGTGTGTGATGCCAAAGGTTTTTCCTTATTGGATCCAACTAATGATGTGGTGCCATGGATACATGTATTATCCAAGTTGAGGTGTTTGACGATATGCACCATAATTAGGTTCTTTCAACATCCATTATTAATGATGAAACAATGAGGTTGGCCTTCTACACACATCTACAAATGGAAGAATAATTATTTTTCTTTGTTTGGATCTATGTAATCCCCATGTTACATGGTGATCATTATCAAAGTAACTATTTCATGATTAAAATCAATGATTTGGCCATTAGCACAAAAGGTTATTCTGGTGCTTCTCTAATGAAACCTTCAATAAAAGGCATTCAATGTTATTGTGATTAGAGGACTTATGTGTGTTAGACCACTTATTTGTGTCTTGTTATTATCAACATTGATTTGTTTGACATTTTCCATGGATAAGGTGTTCATTGGGTTATGCAATGTTGTCTTGATTGTAGTTAGCTTTCTTCTTCTTCAACTACTTGTCACAATTAGTGGGATTACACTATTAGTTATGTTGGTCACCATAGAGTTGCAACATTATTTGATCTTTTATTTTTTCATAATAGAAATTTATGATTAATATACTGATGTAACTTTATTTTGTACTTGATAACAATATTCATTTCCATTTCACAAATGTCCAGTTGAGCCATGATGTATTGAACTCATTAACCGATTGAGCATTATGTTGGTGCATGTTTTGCCACTTTATATATTAATCTTCTCAATACTTTTATGGATAGAAGTTGTTGTGCATTGTTTGCACAAATCTACCCCCATATCAATGGGCTCACCACATCCTTTACATCGTTGACGATGCACTTCCCTCCAAACCTTGGCAATCAAGGACATCTTCATGGTTACAAGCTATATTTTATCTTATCACTGAAGTTGTTAGCATTGAAATATGTCGAAAGAACGATAAATACTCAGGATTGAATGCTTCATCATTAGTGTTGAATTCAATTAAAAAAAGGTGCAATGATAAATCTTTGAACGATTCCTACCACCAAATAACCAAGTTACATAGATGTGGTTAATGTGATAAGTTTTTGAAACAATTTTGCAAACTAATTGAACATTTATTCATGTTGTTTCTAGAGTGTTTCACCAATCATAAAATGTCCAATACTTATACCTTAAGGATCCAGGGAACTATTCACACTACCATACCTTAAGGATCCAGGGAACTATTTCTTTTAACATATTACAATCCTCCAAGTGTGATTTGTTTGGAACCCCACCACGTCTCAGTTGTCCAGACTTCACTACCAACCTAAAGATAATCACCTTGCACATGAAGTACATGAATTTTGTAGTCGTGATGATTGAGCAGGTGTAGTGGATGTAATACCCGACCTTTTGAACAATCATTGGTATCCAAATTGAGCTGCAAGATAGCAAGATTGCACTTGTTGCAAAAAATTCTTTGTTTTGTGATTTCTCTTGAATTTCTTCCTCCCCGTAATTTTATTGGCCTTTAGTGTGTCCATATCTCTGTAATCCATTGTTTCAGACAAGAACTTCGAAGGACTACAAATTCTACTTAGAATAATTAGCCGAAATTTTAAATTGCTTTAAAGAATGGCCTCAGAAATACTCGTCGGAATAGAATTCCGTGAAAATACACCGATTTTAGCTTGAACTTTAAAGAAAATGCTTAAATGCTGGGAATTTTCAGCTTCCAATGGCTCAATCATTGAAAAAAATTGCAAGCGTAAAGTTGTCTCGCAGTGATGGCTGAGACTCAAATTCTCGTAGGGAAGAAGCCCCTCAGCTAACAAGATTTTCACCGGATCTCTCACTTCCATATTAATGAGCTCCAATTCATCTACACATAACCAAACCCAAAAAAAAAGATTCCTGACAAAAATATTGCCTACTTTTATAACTTCTCATCTCTTATATCCGAAGCCATACCATCTATACAGTTCAGAATTTGACAAGGAAAAAACAGTTCAAAACCTTGCCCGTGACAAATACAAACATAACAATATGAAGTCTAAACTTTTTACATTTTTGTTTTTTTATATATTTTTATCAATTTTATCAGAAATCTTGAAACTATAGATTATTTTATCAGAAATCTAACAACGAAATGTTGAAACTATAGATTTGAGTATTTAACAAATATAAAGTTTAAATTTTCTATATTTTGGTTTTTTTATATTTTTTTATCAATTTTATCAGAAATCTAACAAGAAATTGTTGAAACTATAAATTTGAATGTATAATCTTAGTATTCTAAGAGTTTTTCAAAAAACTTAATTTATTTATACATTTAAAAACATAATTTAAACAACAAAAAAATTGTGATTTCACATTTAAATCAAATTTTCCAAAAAATAAAATAATATCTATGGACTTGAATCTCACTTCCAACCATTAAATGCTTCAAAAGGCTCCTCCACTTGTAACTTCTATGACCAAGGTGTATAAGCATAGCCGGGCCGTGTACAATCCCATCCTAGTTCATCCACACAAACGCTCTGCCATTCCCATGTTGGGCATGGCCACCTCAACCTGGAGGGTATTGGCAAGCCAATTCTCACAGAGCCTCGAAAAAGAAAGGTAATGATTCTGCTGCAACAAAGGCCAAATATTCTTCCTGTTTAAAGCCTTCAAATTTAACCAAGCCAAGTTATTTTATTTGTTGAGAAACAAGTATTGTTTCATTCGTTTCTGCTTTTCCCCATTCTACAATTTCCATTTACAACAACAATTCTTAACCAGTATCTACCCTGCTTAAGGTTTCGACGATGCAAACAATCGGCTCAACAAGCATCAAGACTAGTATGACTCATCTTCAGAGTCTGAAGTAACAAATATGTTTTTCTTGTACTACCATAATGAAGGTCATAGTCCATCTTTCTTTTACAAAAATAGAAAAGAAATATATTGTATTGATTAACATTGTTTTCTAGAATCCACCAAAAGTTCATGCAGTGCATAGTGCATGAATTCATAGAAGTCATGGGACTGTTTACAATGGTGAACACAACTTCAGCTTCGTCTCCAATACATTTTGGTCACAAGCCCAATGACTCAATTACTAAAGTGACATGAAAACAAAACCATAGTTATTATGTTTTTTTAGGGGAATGGTTAAAACAAAACCATAATAACAATGACTCAATTACTAAAGTGACATGAAAACAAAACCATAACCATAGTTATTATGTTTTTTTAGGGGAATGATTCAAACAAAACCATAATAACAATATTTTTAGGGAATGGTTCCTCTATAGCCTTTTATCATCTATCACGGTATATCTCATCATCTATATCTTCACTGTATAGCTAAGGCTGCCATATGCCCTCCCTCCATCGTCTATCAATAATGTTTCCTGGTCAATGGGATTTTGGAACATCATGAAACTTCTTCATGGACAGAAAACTATATCTTATTATGCTTGGTTGGATCCCTATACTTGCTCAAGATCTAGACTAAAGTGAGATAGTATGAAGTAAGGAATATTGTGGACTACTAAGAAAACATCAATGAGAATAAAGATTTGTAAGGTTTAAGTCATCCAAGAAGTTTGTACAAACTGGTTTTTTTATGCATATTGTTTAAAGTTTTACATGAAACAATGAGTAACACAATAAATGGGGCAATTAAAAACTACAGGGTCATATTGATAGGTTTCTATATGCAACAAAAGGAGTAAATAATAAATACTAATAGATACTCAAGTTGAAAGGCAATTTCAATTACACAAAGTTTTTTTTATATAATTGCAACATATCATCATTATGAGACAAGCAGAGTTTGTGTCAGACTCAAATTTTATTCATTTCATTGCTTTTTTAGTCAAATCTATTTTTCTTGCAACCATGTTTTTCACCTGCCTTTGCCTTTCACACTTATCCATTGACTACTTATAATTGTGAGAAAAGGCATTTGACATATGTTTGGGTGTCGTCATATTTAATTATGCTACCTTGTCATACAAATAGATGTAATATTCTTCAGCATTGACATATTGAGGCTACATGGTAATGTCCCCAGTTTTAATCCTCACAAATTATAATGTAATTGTGCAAATGTGATTAGGCTGGTGAGCCAATATATTTGAGTTGAAGAGCTTGTACGGATTAACTGGTTGAGGGAAGAGCTATGTAAAATGTACATAGGAGTAAGTAATAAAAATAATAATCACTGACTACAATACAAGAGGGACGATAACAATGGAGGGCTATGATTCCATGAGGGGGCTAAAGAGGGGTTACCCATTTATATTAATCCAATCATTTTCATATTAAAATTTACTTCCTTTGAAATATCAAGAGATATATTAAATTCATGTAATAGTGGTTGGTGTGAAAGGTCAACTCACCAATTTATGAAAACATGGGTTGAGTACAACCACTTTTCAGGAAATGTGAGAGTCGAGATTGCATGAGAAGAAAAGGAAATTTGAATGGGTTATTGAGACATTTTTTTACATGTTGTTTTTGGGAAACAAGAGAGGAGTTGAGTGTTCGGAAATAGCACCAGTCGTGTTGTGTTTGAGAATAGCCATGAGAGGGATGATTTTTATGCCAAGAGCAAGGTTGTATGCATGTATTTGATATTTCATGTCGAGAAAATGGGTCAAGAGCCTTGAGTAGGATGTTGTGAGAACTCCTGGAGAAACTAAGAGTTCCTAAAGTCCCCGTCTGTGAGATTCCTAGCCAATCGGGTGCACTAGATCCTTGGAGCAAAGTGGGAAGTCCTGAGGGACTGTGTTGTAGAGAAAAGGGATCACGTTCCTTGGGTTGTGAAGGTTGTGGGGAAAGAGAGATTTGG
Source organism: Picea glauca (assembly GCA_000966675.3). Taxonomy (NCBI): domain Eukaryota; kingdom Viridiplantae; phylum Streptophyta; class Pinopsida; order Pinales; family Pinaceae; genus Picea; species Picea glauca. Next base: position 897,520 of record JZKD02S1672786.1, read on the forward strand.
TGGATTGGAATTGTTGTTGGAGTAATACCTGGGTTTTGGGATGCTGAGTGTGTGGAAAGTCGAGAGAGGCATGCCTCCTTATGGATTCATAGCCTCAACTCAGGGGTGGCTTGTTGTTTATCTTTGGAACAACAAGCCTATGGATGGGAGGAACATCCCCTGTATGCAGCCAGTTGGTTCAACCATTGTAAAGATAAGTTCATGTTATCTTTTATCATAATTATTCCACTGTGTAATTATTTATATGAATGTTATGCTTTTGTTGAATTTTTTTGTTAAGGTGTTTCTAAATATGTTGTAGATGCATGAATAAATTAGTGTGTTGCCTGTTGATTTTATGGTGTCTAAGAAAAAAAATTAAATGGGTTGAGAAGGCAAGGTCTTCTACATACCTTGTTGTACAAATGGATGTAGAAGTCTCCATCATTGACATGTGTACCTAACCTTTAATTAGCCAAATACATGGGTTATAGATTTTAACATTGTGTAGGCATGTTGAAGTAGGGATTCCTTGGATGTTTAATCACAAGAGATTGTAGGGCTTCATCATTGAACCATGTCAACCAATATTGTTTTTGCATTAATGTGTTTCTAAATATGTTGTAGATGCATGAATAAATTAGTGTGTTGCATGTTGATTTTATGTTGTCCAAGTGAAAATTTTAAATGGGTTGAGTAGACAGGGTCTTCTACATACCTTGTTGTATAATTGGATGCAATAGTCTTCATCATTGAAAAGTGTACCTAACCTTTAATTAGCCAAATAGATGGGTTGTGGCTTTTAACATCGTGTAGGCATGTTGAAGCAAGGTTCCCTGAAAGTTTAATCACAAGAGACTATAGAGCTTCATCATTGAAAAGTGTAGCAAACCTTTAATGAACCAAATAGATGGGTTGTGGATTTTAACATTGTATAGGCATGTTGAAGCAAGGTTCCCTGAAAGTTTCATCACAAGAGACTATAGAGCTTCATCATTGAACCATGTCAACCAATATTGTTTCGCGGAAAAACTCTTTTACCTCTTTTCACCACCTATACTATGGTTTGATTGTTGTTTTAGACTATATGTACTTTTAAAAGGGCACATAAAGAAGGTGAGTAACAACAGTGCATCCCATTGTAGTTAAAATAAATAAATAAATTTTGCAACATCTAAACTTTGTATTATGTTTAGTGTTCCCTTCCCCTGCTTTAGGTGTATGCTAGTATGTGAAGAGTAGAATACATGACAAAAACTAGAGTGTGCATGTAGATATATAGAGAGATAATGTATTTAAAAAATATATTAAAATTGATAACAATATAGAGTCATAATTTAAGAAGTTGAGTGTGCTAAGAATGTATGTGTAAGTTGTATGGGTGCATCAAGGAAGAACTTGCAAATCCCTCCATCACATAAGTTTTCCATACTGGAAATCCTACTAGATCAAGAAGGAGATATAATTCTAGGAATTACCACCCCCAAAATGTGCCTAAATAAGAAATAGATTAAGAGGTAATTGGCAAGGTTAATCACATAATAAGTCAAAACTCCTATTTCCTTGAAAACTTTTTCAATTGCACAAAAAACAATGTGGAGTAACTTGTGGGGTTAACTTATTTTGCATGAGAAGTAATGTGGGGTTAACTTATTTTTCAGGATAAACAATGTGGGATTAACTTACCATTTTGAACTATTCATGAAAGAGGGTTAATGGGGTCTTTGAACATTTGGAAAATCCCCTTTTTTGTCCTTTGGATTTACTCGAAACTTATCATCAAACTAGGTTGTTTTCCCTACTTGAATGGGATTTCCAAGAGAACCTTGTTAATAGAATAGGTTGTATGCCTTTCTTGAGCATATATAACAAGAGAATCCTATGAAAAAATTAGGTTTGATGCCCTGCTTGAACAAATGTTGTGAACACTGCAAAAGAGCCATTTTAGCAAATCAGGTTGAATGTTAAACAAACACTTATCAAACAATATTAGAGGCAATCCCTACAAAAACCAAATCATATGTCATGGAAATCTTTTGAACCATTAAAAATGGTGGTGATCCACTAGTTTGATAATTTAATTTGTCCATTCATAATGATTTTTTTTTGCCAATGCTATATATATTGGAAGAAGTAGTTTGTTTTGACCTTATTGTATTTATGGTTGGGTTCCATCAATTGCTAAAGTTACATGATATAATAAATTTCTTATAGGACAAAGATACATGCTACTATGGAAAAGAAAAATATTACAGGTTTAAAAATTATTCCAAGGTCGATTCTTTTCTAATATTTTAAAGGAGGATTTTTATCAAATGTTCCAAACATTGGCTATTGCTCACTGAAATTGAAGTTACATGCGATAAAAAGTTGTTTTATGGACAAAGATACAAATAATTTGTAGAACAATCATTGAATTTACTTCATCAATTTAAGTCTTGTTAGTTTACCCATAATTGTTTGTTGTTTCAAGTACCTATAAACTTATGGTTTTCACTATATAATCTAAAATGATTTTGAAAGGACCTTTATTCAAGTTTCTTTAAGTTTAATTAATGTAACATATGAGAATTCTTTTTTTTTTTCATATTATATTCTCATAAGGCTTGTTACTTTTCTTTTGTAAATTCTATTGTGCATTTTTTTTTTGTCAGTAGGGAATAAGAGTTATTTATCAAATATTGTATATGCATGGTACTAAATTTTACTATAAATAACATATGCATAAATATATTAGGAGCATCAACTTTGTCTTGGTGCAATTCTAAAACCCTAGTTGCATGGAGAAAATAAAGCAAAGGTTCTTGCTAAATGTTAGATATTATTTAGTATTTATAACATGCCTATAGAGATAGACTACTTTTTTCACTATTGCTTTCCAATTTAGAGTCTTGTGTGTAACCTATGTAGCTCATTTGAGCATCTTGCCATGATATTATTATTATTATTATTATTATTATTATTATGGCTAGTATAGACTCTAATCCATTGCCACATAAAGAATGAAAGTCATTGTTGCTAGAAGGTGTGGTATAAGATTTTTGAATACTTGTTGAAGAGGATGCTAGATAGGAAAAGTGATTATAAAAGAAGTGATAATTATTTCTACAATGACGAACGTCACAAAAAATTTATAGAATTGATAAAAATATTGTTGGAGTGATATTGATGCATCTAGCAGTAATGATGTTTAGATCCAACCTAATGATATGAAAACACCCTATCAACTCCAATGTCATTCAACTATGTAGTGTGTCAAGGGAGTTGTTCCAAACTTTGATATAGTTTGTCTTCTAAAGGACAAAGTGGTTTAGAAGACATCATTATATACAAACTTATTGATAAGTCCCATACATGAAACCTAGAGTTTACATGCTTGGATCCTTATGGTAATGATCCAATTCTTTACACTGTCGGTATCAATGAAACATGGACACATAGTATGCATGATGTTTTTTCCCATTCATATGGTGCATGTGGATGAAGGTAGCAAGCATGTGTTGCACCATACTTCATTAACTAAAATAAAATCACAATTATATTTGACTATGTTAGATGCATATGACAAAAAACATTCCACTATAGTCATCAAGTGAGATTTTTATGTGGGATAGTGTTCAAATCTGAATTCCTTATTGAGAGATGGTTGTTTTGTCAATATTGGTAGAAATAAATTCATTCAAATGGATGGGATTTTGTTGCACAACTCCAATCCAATTGATTTTACCATAAAGGAAAGCATCCATGTCTATATTTATTATGGAATTTTGGAAACTTGCTCAGCATGTTTGAAGATGAAGCATTGAAAATTCAATGTCCTATGAAAATGTTAGAGGTTTCCATTGGTGGAAAATAAGAATATTTGAAAGTCATGTGGATGTTATTGGTAGAGGCCACCACATTCATGAAGGTGTGAAGTTGCATCTATATGAGGTGTTTTACATAAAAGCAAGGTTTGTTAATACTAATTGAAAGTATTGATGGTGAGTATACAAGTGTATCTTTTAATATATATTTTGAAGTTCATATTAGAAATTTTCTTTATGAGATGTAATGTTATAATCATTTTTGTTGTAGGGATTATTGTTTTTTTCTTTATTGTTAGTTATTTTAAAAGGTGGGGCATGAGCACTCAAAAGGAAAATCTTTTTTTGTATTGTTTTGGTGCCATGAATGATGATAAACACGCCACTTTCCAACTTCTTGCAATGAAAAGTGATGATGAAGTTATGATTGTTGGATTAGTTTTATCTACAAAATATGGAACACACAATGCATTGACATCATATCTCGGAGTATTGCAGACACATTGAGAACATAATTACAATATTCATCTTCTTTCCTACAAAGTTTTCAATCGTATAAGGTCTTGAAACATGATACACAGTGGATCTTGTGTGGAAATTCCTTGTTTGGATCAAAGTTTCATGGTCACTTTTGAACTTATTGTAATGCATTTTGTACCTCTTGGGATTGTGAAAGAAAAAAAAATCACTAAGGTTCATCATAGAAGGATATGAGGATATTAAGGAGATTGTTTTTTATACATGGCCAATATTTCCTCGTAGATCAACCAACTTCAAGTTTAAGCAATCAAACTCAACCTCCTGGTAAATTGAGACTAGGATTGATATTTAGATTTCACTATTTGTATAATAGACTACAACCTCATGTTCAAGTACATTTTTCATGTAATTCACATCGATGAGAACTCATCCATTATTGTTGTGTATTAGGGATGAGGATTGGTGCACCCCATTTGGAGTTGTAGACATTCTACCTTTCATTAATACATGTACATATTATTCGGTGTAATTTATATGGTGAATGTTGTGATTAAATATTTATGATATTTTATCTTTTACATTTAGTTATTTCTATGTTGATATATTAATGTTGTGTTATCAATGGTTGTTTATACATACTTTTTCATTCTAGTTGTAAGCCATTTTCCTATGATATTTCATAAAGTAGAGTTCCATTGAGAGTATGCTTACCTTCTCACATCCATTATGTCAAACAAAGATATTAAACTAACTTCCATGGCTTATAATCTCCATTTATTTATCAAAAATCTAAATCTAGTACAAAAATAGAGTATTCATCCACATGGAAGCCCTAGAGGCTATTCATCCCTACCTTTCCTAGAAGGAGCTTTCCATCAGAATTGGCCTTTCCTTCAATGAATGTTCTATTTGGTGGTCACCTCTTGTAAATTTTGAAGGAAGCTTCTTGTTGAGACTTACTAGTTCTCGGCCTTAAGGAAACGGTATTTTCAAAAGGGAATCCATTCTACCAATGATATGTTTAAAAGTCTAAAAACAAATTGGCCCTCCTAGGCTGAGCTCAAGCAGAAATTTAGCCTGACCAACATAGATAAATTTATATTTAAACATATTCGAGGTCCCATCTTGGGATGAGCTCATGCTTAAACTTGGCCTCCATGTGCGTCATAGTTGGTGGCATGGTTGAAAGTGGGTAAAGGTCATAGTGTTTCCAAAATACAAGTCGTTATGGGCTATAATAGGTTATGTTCCAAGTCATTCCTTGAAGAAAAAATGAAAGAATTGTGGCACTTGAAGTCTTAAGAAAATACTTTGAAATTATGGCTTCGCAATATCTGAAACTCGATGTTTGAACCCAAGAAAGAAGTGTTTGCATGGCATTTAGTTATGGGGGATCTGTTGGTGGATAAGACACTACCATACTTGGGTATACAAAACCCACATCATCCATAGTGTGGGTGAGATGAAACCCTTGAGTATATTTGTTGTTTTTCCTTCTAGCCAAGCCTATGTGAGAATGGGCCAAGACATTATGCCAACAATACATACCTACCTCCACAATCTCACAAGCTACCTTTTTTGGAAACTAGCCACCTCATGCCATTGAGTTTCACTTTACTTGGATGATTATTAGAGTTGAAGTTTTTTGGATTTGGAAGAGACACAATGATGTTACTTTTAGTTCCATTTTCCCATCATAGATATTTTCATTTTATGATGAAACTCTAGTGGGTGGAAGCATATCACTGCAAATATTAGCGTAGGTGAAGACAATACATGTGGAGATGGAATACATCCAATGAATTTTGGATTACTACGGTGCCCCCCCTGCAAAGTGATTAGGGATCCACATGACCCCTCTTGATTCACCTTTGCAAGTTCTCATAGAGAATACAATTTTCCTCATCATCAGGTTGGGAGACAGGTATGTAAAATAGAAAGTGTCAGAGTAGTTGGCCATCAACCCCACCTCATAATGACAAAAAAAAATTAAATATGTTCCTAGCCATTTCTTAAGGGCCCAAGCCCTCAAAACTTGCGGCAAATGAGTGGGAACATATGCAACCAACTCATGTTAATCCCTAGTTTCTAGATGGAGCCCTCCTGCAAATGACCATGACTAGCCTTATCTTATTGCTAGCATGATTGCTTCTTAGTGCTATCTGATCAGGTGTGGATCAAGATTTTTCCCTTTTTCATTTTATGTTTTATCTCTTTGGTTCTAAATTTTTTTTTCAATTGATGATATGACTATGGGTTTTCTGGCCTAGCAATCCCACATATTGTTTTTTTACATCTCACTTGTAGACATTGCATGTGTGTCCCACCTTTTTGTATTAAATATTTGTACAAATTATTAATATTAATAGTCAAAGAAAGTTTTAATTCAAAAGATATATTTTTTCTAGGACATAATCAAGTTTTGTCAACCCGAAGACTTATTATTAGTGTGAAGGATATCAACAACACACACACACAAAGAATTGTTTCAAGATTATTTTTTTCATGAGGTCCCCAATTATATCCTAGTTGAGTCCTGTTAGGTTACCATTTTCTTTTGTAATTGGCAGTTGATCCCCCCCTCCATTCAAATATTATGTAGAAGAGGGAGATATTTTGCAAGGTTTTCCTTGGGAATATATATATATA
>JZKD02S1672786.1:904483-929800 GCA_000966675.3 Picea glauca
CATGGCTTCTAGAGTGATTTTCTTCCTTAAGAAATAACTAATGGTGTTACCCTACCTCAATGGTTTTCTCTACAATTATTCTATTCACTCTTTTGTGTTTATGGTGTGAATGATTTGGTTTATTTCTGAAGTTAAGGGCTTATCTTCTATCTTTTATTTTCATATCTATTGAATTACAGTACAATTGGTACAGAGCTCTTTCCTAGGCCAAAAAAGGGAAAAAAAATCTTTGTTGCAAATTTCCAAAAGGAAAAAGAGGGTGGCATCATTCAAATTGATTTCTAAAACACTTTATGCATAATCTAAATAATATAGTTGTATATATGAGTTCCTCTCAAAAAAACACCCTAGTTAGAAAAAAAAAAAAAAAAAAACTATCCAGATCGGAGTCCATAAAGTGGATTTATCACTTATTTAAAATCAATTGTTTTAGAGTTTTTCCAAGGATGGCCACACGGTTTGCAGATAAGATATATTTTGATAGAGTTCCAAAATTTCATTCAAACCAATATCAGTAGTTGCAAAGTGACCATGGAATTTCATAATTGTGGTCATAATAGCCAATCAAAGAAGTATCACCACAGTTATGATCAGTTTACTCTAGTTGCATTGAAAAGTAAATTATAAACCCCAGTTTTTGTTGAAGGTTTTCTTCCAAGTAAAATGTTTTTTTATATGAAAATATGATGGCCCTAGTATTGAAGAATACATAAAATGGATAAAATATGAATATCCATCATTTTGGATATTAGAACTATCCATTAATTTAAGGGATGATGTTAGCTTCTGGTATGTACTTCACCGTGAAGAGAAAAAGACACTTTTAGATTAAGACTGAGAAACTATACTTATATAGATGGTCTCATGCCAAAAAGAAGGATAAAGAGAGCACCAAAGGTTTGTCTTCATGCACAAACTTCATATTATAAATGCACAAATATATTCAAAAAGACAAAGTTTGTGTTTCTATTAACCCTAGTTGCTAGCATAATTTCATCAATATTGACTTGGATAAAAAATTGTGAGTCCCTGCAAAGCATATTCAAAGCACACAATTTAAGGGTGAGAATGTCCAATTTTTTAAATATTTGAAGTTTACTATGGACAAATATGTGTTGCGTTCATATTTTTATGCTATAAATGTGAATGATGTGAATGATGTGAATGTTATTCTTGTATATGCTTGGATGGGATCAAGTGGTACAGTTAATATTAATGAGAAAAAGAATTTTATGAAGCTTTGGTACAACAAAAAGGAAATCACACTGCAAGATATGTATCTTAGTAGACAAGAAGGGCTCAAGGGGCCACATGAAGAAGTTCCTATATGGAAAATAATTTTGGTACCTAATAACACATCAGATGAAAAGTTTAAGGTTGAATAAGAAGAAGAAGCTACAAAAAGCATGAAGAAAATCCTCAAGAATGGAATAAAAAGGAGAAAAAATCTAAGGAGCCAAATGACTCCAAGGAACCCCATGTTGAAAAGTCCAGGAAAGAAGAACTAAGAGCCAAGGTTGTTGTATATGGCCACCCACACCACCCAAAGAAACAATAGTCATCAAGTCAAGGGCATGAGCATCAACATAATTATTATGGATCACCACAGAACAACAAAGGAAACCAATTAGGAGGCACATGGACAACTAATAAAAAATCACAGAGATATCAAAGTAGCACAGCAAGGAGAAACCAAAATCTAGATCAAGGTGGAAAGGAAGCAATTGGACCACATGTTCACATTTCACTGGGATGGATGGATGCTCGTGCTTGGTACCAGTTGGCTACTTTGCTTAGAAAATCATATTGTATGGCTTCCTCCCATGTTTCAAGAACAAAACATGTGAAGGGGGATGGAATGTAGTCTAGATAGGGAGAATGATATGGGGTACCTAGGGAGGTACCTAAGGGGGGTAATAAAGTAATTTTTAAACCTTTGAAGTGAAACAATGCATACAAATTCTTAAGCAAAATATAAACAACAACAATGGCATACACACAGTACATAGATATTTACCCTTTAAACCTTTAATTGGGAAAACTAGAAAAACTTAGAGTTGCACCTCTATATTCTTCATTGTATTAAATTGATTATAAATAATATGGTAATTAGGTATTTTGAAACATCCAAAAACCTAATTCATTAACCCGAATCATATTACAATTATAATTCATTAACCAAGATTAGATTACAATGGGTTGAAAAAACATTGGCCGAAAAACACAAAATGGACCAAAAACATCCCCAAAATGAATTTGATATCTTTGACCCCCCTGTGACACCCCCGGGTGCATAAGAACAATAGTGTCTCTACAGCAAGATAATTTCTTAGTATTAAAAGAGTTATAAATGATTTTGCAACATTATTCAATGTCAATTTTCACAAGCAACACCTTCTTGTCTTCAACCATATCTCTCACAAAGTGGTATTGAACATCAATATGCTTCATTTTCTAATGATAAGCAAGGTTCTTTTCCAAAAATATTGCACTCTAACTATCATAATATATCCTTACAACTTGAAGTACAAACCCAATACATGAACACAATCTATGTAACCATATACCTTCCTTACTTGCATGGATGGCTACCATGTATTCATCTTTTGTAATTGAGAGTGAAACTACAGCCTATCTCGTGCTCACCCAATTGATTTCTCCTCCAAATAGGTTAAACACATAACCATATGTAGATATTCTATGATCCAGATCTCTAGCCTAGTCTACATCAACAAATTCATGTTCATCTAACACTATGTCTGGTCCAGGTCTTCCTTGGTATAAAATTGCATAATATGTAGTTCCACACAAATACCTAAAAACCCTCTTTACATTTATCCAATTCTCCTTCTCTAGTTTTGACATACAACTTCTCAAAACACCCACTACATGGCCAATATTCGGTCTAGTACAAGACTGGAATAAGGAACATGAGACATGTCCTCTTCCTCTTCATATGTCTTGGGACATTGATTTGCAGATAACTTTACAGCTATAATAATAAGGACCTTTATCAATTTACATTCGTACATATTAAACCTATTCAATACTATCTCAACATATTTATTTTGATTTAACCAATTTTTTCTCTTTGCCCAATCTCTTTTAATTTTCATGCCCAAAATAAAAATTGCAACAACAAGGTATTTCATATCAAATTCAAAAGACAACTAAGTTTTGGCATCCTTGATGTTTTCCTTGTTGTTTCCAAATGACGACATACCATCAACATACAACACCACATAAATAAAATTATCATCCACTATCTTGGAATACACAATGATCAACTTTGCTTCTTGAGAAACCAAGTCCTAATATATAAGTATCAAACTTTTGATATTACATTCTTGGAGATTGTTTTAATCCATACATGGACTTTTTCATCTTGCAAACCAATTGTTTATTTCCTTTCATTGCAAAACATTTTGGCTATTTCATGTAGATTTATTCTTCAAGATCCCCATGTAGGAATGTTTTCTTCGCATCCACCTGCTATACTTCAAGATCAAAAGCAGCATCAATAGACAAAAAAAATCTAGTAGAAGTTAATTTAGCAACAGGAGAAAATGTTTCACCAAAATAAATTCCCTCGAACTTGGACTATCCCTTTTCTACTAAGCGATCTTTTTACTTCTCCACTTTACCTTATGCAATCAACTTCTTCTTAAACACCCATTTTCTACCAACAAGTTTTCTTTCATCTAGAAAATCAACAAGATCTCAAACCTCACTCTTATCCAAGGAAACCATTTCTTCAACCATGGCCTTCTTCCAAAGTTTATTGTCTTATGAATTCATTGCCTCTCTAATAGTTTTGGAATAATCATCAGTAATAGATAAAGAAAAAATAGAATGACAATCACGTGGAGTATACTTTTCTGGTTTCCTTCTTTCTCGAACCAATCTCCTCAAAACTAGAGCATGAGTTTATTGTTTTTTTTATTCATATTCTTCTATTGAGTTGGATTCTTCATCCTCCAACTTAAACTCTATTATATCTAATTTTTTTTTCCTTGTTAGGAATTCTCATTTGTAACATCTCCAATTTTAATCCTCACAAATTATAGTGTAATTATGTAAATGTGATTTAGGCTAGTGAGATGATATGTTGGGTCATAGAGCCATACTAATTAATATGCCTGAGGGTCAAGCTATGTAAATTTTACATCGCAATTATTAATATAAATAAATCGTTGGTTGTGATACAAGAGGGATGGTAACAATGAGGGGTTATGATTCCATAAGAGAGGGGGGATAAAGGGGGGTCCAAGGGGTTACCTATTTCTGTTAATCCAATCCATTCTCATATTAATGTTTATCACTTAGAACTATAAAATAAAAAATTCAATGATGTAAGAGTGGTTGGTGGGAAATGTCCTCTCACTAATTTATGACAGTGTGAGCTAAGTACAACTACTTTTTGGGAAATGTGAGAGTCAAGCTTGTATGAGAAGAAAAGGAAATTTGAGTATCTTTTTGGGACAGTTTTTACATGTTGATTTTGGGCAACAAGAGAGGAGTTGGGTGTTGGGAAAATGCACCAGCTATGCTATGCATAGAAAAACATCATGTTGGGTTGCGTTTGATGCTGAAAATTAGGTTGGGTGCCTGTAACAACTTGGGGGAGCTGTGAATTAATGTTGAGAATGAGGTTGCATTCCTACAATTGACATTTATTATTGAGGAAATGGTTCAAGAGCCTTTAAAAGGATATTCTAAGAACTTCAAAGAAACAACTAAGATATTTCCTGGCCAACCATGTGAAATGGAGCCCTGGAGGGAACTGGAAATGCTCAAGTGATTTTGCGGTGGAGAAGAGAGATCCCATTCCTTGGGTTATGCCAGTTGAGGGGAAAGAGGGATTTTGGGTTGTTGAATGTCGAGAGTGGATAAATAAGAGGGACATACCTCTTTTTTGGACTCATAGCCTCAGCTCAGGGGTGCCTTATTGTTGAGAGAAAATGAACAACAATTCACATGGTTGGGAGGAATGTCCTTCATACGCAACCAGTTGTTTTCCCATTAAAAGATAATTTTATGTTATTTATGTTATGTTAATTTCGATGTCCATGGGTTTTTATTTATATGTCAAAGATTGTGTATGTGTTAATGATATGCATTATTGATATTTTTAAAATGTTGTTAGATGCATGATAATTTTAGGCATACTGGCCCCTTGTTGATTTAATTTTGTTAGGGCATTATTAATACATTTTTAGTAGGATGGGTATATTATAATTGGTATCAGAGAAGAAGGTTGCAACATTAGGCCTGCAAGGGCCTACTAAAAAAAACCAAGTCATTATTTGTGTGGTATTGGGTCAAAATCGATTTCACCCAACAAAATATGTGGGATCGAAAATCCAATTTTTATTCATTTTTTGGTATTGAAATTAATGGAACAAGGATTGTTTCATGCAGCTGAAGGGTCGAACTCGTCCCAAGGAGTCGATTAAAAAAATTTCGTCATGGTCACAATGACCGTGAACTCGAAATGAAAAAAATATACCAAGTGTCAAACAATCAGGAAGAGGAATATTTGTTATCATCGATATAGTATATGTCGACGAAGAAATATTTTCACCAATGAAACATCGGTGAGAAAGAAAGATAAATTTTGTCCATGCTGAAATATTTTCACCAAAAAAACATCGGCGACAAAGAAAGATAATTTTCACCAATGAAGAAATGCTTTCATGAGCAAAATGTCAGAGAGAAAGAAATATAACTTTCATCAATGAAGAAAAATTTTCACCAGTAAAATGTCAGCAAGAAAGAAAGATAATTTTCGTTGATGAAGAAATATTTTCGACAGTGAAATATAGACGACAAAGAAAGATATTTTTTTGTCGATGAAGAAATATTTTCGCCAGTGAAACATCGATGAGAAAGAAATATAAATTTCACTAATGAAGAAATATTTTCACTGACGAAACATCAGTGTGAAAGAAAAATAATTTCCGTCGATGAAGAAATATTTTCCCCAATAGTATGTCGATGAAGGAAATACTTTCCTCGAGCGATGTATCAGTGAAGGAAAGGCTTTCATCGAGTGATATTTCAGTGAAGAAAATACTTTCATCGATCAATACGTCGGTAAAGGAAATACTTTCATCAATTAATATGTCAGTGAAAAAAAAATACTTTCACCGAGCAATATGCCAGCAAAAGAAATACATTCATTGAATGATATGTCGGCGAAGGAAAGACTTTCGTCGAGCAATGTTAGCAAAGGAACTAGTTTTTCCAGTGAAACGTTGGCGAGAAAGAAAGATCCAACTCACTGATAAAGGAGAGTGTATTGGTGAGGAAGAAAGATACAACTCGTCGATATGAAAGATAATCTCGGTGAGGAAGAAAGATAAATTTGTCCAATACAGAGAAGAGAAGAGAAATAAAAAGAGAGAAAAGAAAGAAGTGAAGGAGAGAAGAGGAGAAAATTCGACAAAGACAAACAAACAAAAATCTAGAGCCAAAACTTGTTTTGGCCATAACTGGAGCAGAAAACTCAAAATCAAATGAAACGTAAAGGGTATGTCCGCTTCAATTTTCTAGAAAATCCAAAATAGTAGTTTTTAAATATCTAGGTGGTTCTCAGTAACCAAGGCCCAAATAAAGGTGAAATTTTTATAGGGAGTCCAAAAAGAAATCATGAAAATAGATAGTTAGGATTCTGGAAAAATTCAAAATGGTTTGGAGTGGAGAATCTGCCAAAACAGGGAAACATTCACTATTGTCGGACACTTTTGGGGGATATTTGAAATCGTCAAAGGAAAAGGGACCCCAGATCAACAATATAGACAATTTTATTTAGTCAACATTTTACTTGCTCATCAATTCGAACAACTTTGTCTTGAGGAGTTTTTTGTCACTTTTGATCCATTTGGGACATAGTCATTTTCTACTAAAAATTCTAAGCCTGGAGGAAATGCAAAAGGGACAAGTTGTCCAATCCAAATTGATGCAGATGTTGGATGGAGCATCAGATCCTGAGTTTGAGAGTTGTGTATTCATGATCAGAAACACTATCAGAGCCCAATATAAAAAAAATTATGGTTCTCATCATATTTCTTTCTACATGTGGTAGAAGTTAGTCTTTGAGATTTATTGTACTAGTGAAACAAGTGCAAAAAGGGTGAAATTGTTGATTTCAGAGAGCCATAACTTTTAGCTCCAAGATCATAATAAGGCATGAGCACAACCATTGGAAAGGTAATATAGAGGAAAACATGAAATAAGGATTAAGTTCTGTGAGGAAGCATATGATTCTTTCATAATGTTACAAGAAAAGGGGCAATTGGACTCTGTGGACCAGGAAATTGTTCAATATGAAAATTTTCCAAACAATGTCAATTTTGGAAAAACATTTCTAGATGATAAAGGCACATGCCAAATGTGAGTATTAGGTAAGGAATATTGTATATGCTCATAATGGTTCCTATCTAATTATTATGAAGGAACATTTGGGAGAGTAACATCCTGATAATGGAAAAGGGGTTGAGTTTTTAATAACAGAGTATTGTTGATGAGCAGGGGAACACTCAAGCATAGAGTGTTATGTCAAGGTATTGTTAAAAAGAATATAATATGTCCAGAATGAAGATCGTGTGGGTCTGTTGCAGGTTATAATTATAGGTTCCAATGGATAAGGAAGTTGAATGGAGCTTGTAGAGTTGGCTACGACAATAAAGAGCTTGTGGAGGGAAGTGCGAAGCTACAGAGCAAGTAATGAAAAGTGGATAAAGGGATCATAAAGAGCATAGCCAAATTAGTATCCAGCTACTAAATCATCTTAATGACTTTCATGGACAAATTAATAGGGATCCTCACATAAAACATGAAGTCGAAAAGTGAAGAATGTCATTAATGGAAACAGGAACGAAAGATAAGCCTCCATAGCCTTGAAGGAAGAAATATATTGATGATTGCAAAGCTTGCTACAAGAGAGAAAAAGGATATAATGGGGTGAGGTGTGACTCATGGGATGGGTGACTCATATCTATGTATAAGCATAAGGAATGCATAGAAAAGAGTTGTACCAACAACTTATATCTTAAGGTGTTGACAACAAGAAATCTATTTCTGATTATCAAAGTGCACAATGGAAGTAGGGTATAGGTGAAAGGAATTCAGAAGACAGAATAGTAATGGTTCATTCACCTTGAAAGTGCCAATGGAGAAACATATCCTTTCATTAGGAGTAGGTTGGACTTGATCGAACGAACAAGGATTCCCAAGGAACCACTCAATGAAGTGAAGGGAATCATTTAAAATTTTAGCAAAGATAATGGAAAACTAGAGATAATGGAAAGGGATGCCATAAAGAGAATGGTTAAGCTAGTTGGAAGATAATACAGTATCAATGTGATGGAATGATGTAAAGTATCATCATTCCAATGTGTTGGAAAGTTCCAACAAGGTAAATGTGGAACATAATTTCCTAAGTGGAAGTAGTTTCCAATAGGTTATATTGGTTGGACTTACAAGATGGCCAAGTGGGACTTGGATGGAAAATGTTTAGATCAGGGAACATTAATGCATGGATGAGTAGAATGATAGTGCACGGAGTCGTAAGGATCTAGAGGGATTCAAGGATAGCTACATGGACCACAAGAAGAAGGAACAGATATGCACTGGAGTGCATACTATAAGTGATGCATGATACATATAGTGAAGCTAAAATGCATATGCATTATTAGGCATGATGAGAGAGAAGGATTGGTGCATATTGATGTGCATTAGTGCTTACAGGAATGCCTAGACATGCATATGGAATGCTTATAGACTAAGAGTAGTTTGTTGTTCTATATGTGAAATGATGATGGTGTGATAATTGAATATGACTAATGATGGATTATGTGTTAAGGAAAAATGTTTCTATCATGGTTGAGGATGGTAAGAATGTTGATCAAGAAGTTAGGGAAGGGAGCATGCGAGCACCAACAAAATACTAGTTGATTAGGTAGCATCAAGTAATTTGATAACAACCATGCAGGTATGAATTAGATGCATAAGTGTTGAAGGAACCGAGGTAATATTTCCTCAGTCAAAATTTAGTATTTGAATTGATGAATAAAGGAAAACGATATTGATTCCACAAATGTTTTTTTGCATGCAATTATATGAAATTTAATTGCATATTATGTTATGTTGGTTATGAGATCATAACCAGGTCAAGTCATGAGACATACTCCTGCTATAGAAATGAATATCAATAGAGATAGTCATGTGTGAGTCAATGAAGTGGTTGGATATAGAAGGGATATAGAGCCATACAAGTGCTCAATGATCTTCCCCTATATAATAGGTGTTTGGACTGCAACCTCTTTGCCAACACTAAAGAGCACTAATGGATTATTGATCCAGTAGAATCTAGAACACTTAAAGAGGTCTAGGAGGATCTAGAAATTCTCAAAATTAGATTGTCTCAAATTTTCTAAAAAATGATTCATTGCGTAGAGCTTGGTGATATCTTTCCAACGACGCAAAAATCACCTCAAACAAAGTTTGTATGCAAAAGATGTGGCCAGTCAATTTTGGTCAAACCAGGTCAAAAGGCCCAAAAAGGGGGTGACACATGGCACCACTGGAAGGGTGACACATGGCACAACCATACACATATGTACAACTAAGTTGACAAGGTGATAGGGCAACCTTACAAGAACAGGTGGACCAATCAGATCTCGACACATGGCAAGTATGTATAGGTTTAATTGGACCAATGAGAGACCGCCACGTGGTAGTCTCCCATTGGCCTCTCATGGATATAGTATGTTAAAATGGTTGTGGTTCGATGGGAGTCGAACCCCTGACCTCCTGTCCAACACTACCACGACTTATCAATAGGCCACATGATATGACTTAATAGGCATATGGCAAAGAATTTATTTAAGTTTGTATAAGGATTAAATCGACAGAAAAGGGGGGTCAAGGGCTAGCCCCGGCCCATGGTTTATATCACATCCAATGTGACCTCCTCCCACATAACGCAAGGTTTTAACCAATGCTCCATGGGTGCCACACTTGACGGATATTCCACGCAATTTGGTTTTGGATTAATGTCGTTGGTTACCAAAGGTTCATACCATGGTTGTGTCCATGGCCTATTGGTTAAGAACATGTGTTTCCTCTTAAGAGGTCATAGGTTCAAATCTAGAGGGGGGTAGGGTATGTATACCTTCGTAGACTTTACCAATCAAATTGTTGGGTGGAGGGGGGTCCCTTGTCCCACAAACAAGGGGGTCTCATACACCAATTTGGTGTGTTGGCTTGGTGATGACCTTAAAAAATAGATTATTATTATTATTTAAGGTCCACATAGATATCGAGGTCAGTACGAAAGTATGAGCAGACAAAGATCCCAAGTCGGGCATGGATTACGAGGAGGTACAATTAGTGCATTGTTTTGTGTCAAGAAGTACAAGAGTCATGGTATTGTCTTGATTTATGTGTCATGGAGCACTATGTCAAAACATAGCCTTGTTTATACTCATTTTTCTCGTTTTCTCGAGAGGAGCAATATGGTGATGTTATGTTTGTGCTAAGATGTTGTATATTAAATTATTAGTCTAGATTTCCATTTATGAGTTCCATAGTGCATCGTTTGGCGTGTAAAGAGGGTGAAATTGAGCCAGTTCAAAATATGGTCGAGTTTATACTCATTTTTCTCAGAATTTCAAAGGGAATTCGATGGCAAACTCTACTTTTGGGTTTGAGCAGAAAAATTGAAGAGTGACTTCAAATTTGGCTTTGTAAGTCTATTTTCATTGTAATTTTGACATTTGAGATTATGAAAAGTAGTCTCATTGTTTAAAGGGGACTTGGAGATGTCGCCTAGGAGAGGTGAATTTTGTCATCAAATATTATCTCATTTAGTTATTTTAATTTATGTTGTGTCATCTCGCATGATTCTGCAAATTATCATCATTTTCATGAAGTTTTTGGATAAGTAAAGATTCACACATGTTATGCAAATATTTCGAATACGATCAAGAATTATTCGCAATCAAGTTAGATGTAAGATGTGTGTTTAAAGAATATTTTTTCATCTAAGGATTTTCAGATCAGTTGTGTTCCTAGTGGTGTGTATGGGTTGAAGAGGAAGGTATCCAAATGGTCGAACAACTAATTGAGAATACTTTGGATGATGTGTTGAGACATTGGCCAGACCTTCCAACTCACCATGGTGGAATACATGACATATATATGTGGTATTGTGGAGTCAATGCAAGGATGCATCGTGTAGATGTGGCCAGGGGTATAAACACATTGGTTTCTTTATTGCTAATGTTTGATTTCATTATAAAAATTATGGTATGTTGATAATGCATAATGAATGATAGTTTCATTCCATTTAAAGATGAATAATAGATGAAATTGATTGAATTGTTGGTAAGATACAATTATGAGATGACTTCATGAGCTATTGTAAATGTACAATAAAAGGATAATGTGCATGAATACTGACAATTTGTTTGGTTGAATGAAAGTTAATGAAAAAATGCAGTAAGAATGTTCTTGGATATGGAAATGGAGTAAACCCATAAGGAAGACTATTGTATGTTGTTGCAAGAGCCAAACATTATGAGAAGGAATCTCATACTAAGAAATTTGAATTTCCTTATTAAATATGTTTGAATTACTAATTGAAATTGTTAAGATGATATCTCATGATGATTGTATGTGTGTGATACATATGAGATGATGGTTATTGAAGTTGAAGGCTTGGGAAGAAGGCTACTTCTAGGACACTGGAACCCTATAATTTCCACAGTTTACAGACTGTCAGTGGAAGTATAGTAGTAAGTTGGTGCTCTCCTTTCACAAGAACATGTAGGAAAATGATGGATCACCCAAGGGGCTATGTAACAGAGAACGAGATTCATGATCCTAGAGGTTGAGTATAGCAAGGAAGAGGCAACTTAATAATGCATACTGCATGATGGTTGGAATCATGAGGGTATATCAGAAAAGAACAGTGAGTTGAATTATTTCTTGTGGTAGCATGTGAAGCACAAGATATCCATACAGATAAATATTGTTTTATGGTTACAAAAATATTCTTGAATAAATGTTACATTACAAAGTTGAGGAATCATGTGGAAAAGATAACTTTTATATGATAATGGCTATAACATGTATGTTTTTCATTATGGTTGTATAAAAACAGTTGAAGAATGAAGACATGAACAAAGTGCTTGGAAAGAACAAAACTAGAAGGAAACTAAGCTCAGGGACAAAGGCATGGAAACGAGTAAATTCTAGTGTAATTGTTACTACTCGAAAGAAGAAAAGTGGAGTTGACGGATGCAATGCGGGAAGCATATTTGTAACTATTTGAAGGTTTGGAGATTCCATTATCCCCACTGAAGTTCCTAGAGCCACAACTTTGAGACTTCATGTCTAACCTTGCACTAGAACCCTAGAGAGAAGTGGTGCAGCCTAAGGGACTCTGGTTCAAAGAAGGGGTTACACTTCCTTGAGTTGTGTAGGATGAGGGGAATGACAGCCTTTCGGTTGGAATTGTTGTGGGAATTGACAAATTGTGAAAAATGTTGTAGTTTGAATTCCCGGAGCCATAACTCATACTTCGTAGTCGGTCTGCACTAGAGCCTTGAAGGGAAGTGGTATAGCCTAAGGGACTGTAGAGTAGAGAAGAAAGTACACTTCCTTGGGATATATAAATTGAGAGGAATGAGATATTTCTATTTGGAATTGTTGCAAAAATTATGAATTGTGAAATCATTATGTATAAATGTTTTGGGCCAGAGTGCCTATATATATATGTTTGGGATAGAGTGTATATGTGATATTAGAATGGAGAGAATGTATGTTGAATAAAGTTCAGAGAGTCTGGAGTTGTAATATGTGTGTACACCTATATGGTGTTGTGCACTGAAGAAAATGCAAAAACAAGGGGGAGGGGATGTAACATCCCTATTTTTAATCCCCGCAAACGATAATGTAATTATCTAAATGTGATTTAGACTAGTGAGACAATGTGTTAGGTCATAGAGTCATACTAATTAATATGGCCGAGGGTTGAGCTATGTGAATTGTACATCGCAATTATTAATAGAAATAAATTGCTCGTTGTGATACAAGAGGGACAATAACGATGGAGGGTTATGATTCTACAAGAGAGGGGGGGGCTAAAGAGGGGTCCAAGGGGTTACTCATTTCTATTAATCTTACCCATTCTCATATTAATGTTTATACCTTGTAACTATCAAAGAAATCATTGAATGATGTAAGATTGGTTGGTGGGAAAAGTCATCTCACTAATTTATGACAGCACAGGATGAGTGTGACAACTTTATGGGAAATGTGAGAGTCAAGCTTGCATGAGAAGAAAAGGAAATCCGAGTAGCTTTTTGGGACATTTTTTACACGTTGATTTTGAGCAGTAAGAGAGGATTTGAGTGTTGGGAAAGAGCACCATCCATGTTATTAATGGAAATATAGTTTGTTGGGTTGAGTTTGATGCTAAACATTAGGTTGGGTTCCTGTAACAACTTGGGGGAGTTGTGAATTAATGTTAAGAATGAGGTTGTATGCTTGAAATTGACATCTCTTGTTGAAGAAATGGTTCAAGATCCTGGAGAAGGATGTTTTGATCACTTCAAATAAATAACTCAGATATTTCTTGCCCAACCATGTGCATTGGATCCCTGGAGCGAAGTGGGAAGTGTAATACCCCTAGGTTGAACCCCAATTGTAAATGTACATATGCTTTATAGGTTGGTGAGCCGAGATGTTTTGGGCCAGAGTGTCTCTGTATATATATGAGCCAGGATGTTTTGGGCCAGACTACCTTTGCATATATATGTTTTAAGGCCAAAGTACATATGTGATTTGGGCTAGGGATCATGTGAGTTGAAAGGCCAATGAGCCTAATGAATGTTATATGTAATTACACTCAATTATTTTATAAAATACATCACTACTACAGACCAAGTCTGGCGAAAGATTATGTGGGGCTAGGACTCCACGAGAGGGAAACGACGCTAATGGCTTAAGGAAGAGGGGATAAGTCAAGGGGGCTTAAAATAAGGAATATAATAATACTATTTCTAAGTCATAAACTTTATGATACAATTTTATCCTAAGTTCCTAAAGGTTGGGAATGAATCACCAAGTGGAGTTAAAGTTAGTTCCTAGAGTGACAAGTGTCAAGATAGGAGCATGCAAATATAATGTTGGGAATTAGTGTAATTCCATCACTCATTCCATAATTCACTCAATAATTCGATCGTCGGTACATTTGTGGGAGAGAAATCTGAAGTTGATTGTTACCCAATAAATCCTTGGTGGTTTGGGGTTGAAGATATAGGTTGGCAGGCATGTGGAGCATTCTCTTTGTATGAGAGAATTGTTGGGAAAAGATTTCCCTCTGTGTTTGGTTAGTGAGTGTTGAACTCCTTGAGAAAATGTGTGTTTCGGGTATCATACAGCTCTAAGACTTCCTACACAGCCTCTTGCTAAAGCCCTAGAAAGGAAGTGGGATAGTCGAAGTATTGTTGAGAAGAGAAGGGGTGCACTTCTTGGGGTGGGATAAGTTGTGGGGAATGAGAGGTTGTGAGTTGGGAAGTGTTGTTGAAGTTATCACATGGACCTGTCGTTTATGGTGTTGGTTGTCGGACATTAGTTTGGCTTAGGTAGCCCTTGCCCTAGTGGATTCATAGCCTCAGCTCAGGGGTGACATGTTGTTGAGAGTGCATGAACAACAGAGTCTATGGCTAGGAGGAACATCTAAGTTCTACATCCAGTCGATGATTTAATTAAAATATAAGTGTCTTTTATGTGCTACTATGATGTATATCATCTTTTCCTTTTCTTTAATTATGTTATGTTGTAATTGTATATATTTATGCATGGATTGTATGTTGTATAACTACATAATTGTGTTCATATATAAGGAATTTATTTGTTAAATGGTATCAAATAAAAATAAATGTGTGGCATGGATCAGCCTAGATGGTTGGGGATGTCACATTGTGGTATCAAAGCCACATATTCAACATTGAGCCTAAATGGGTTGTAGATGGCACGCAGGCGCTGGAATTGTAGTTGAAAAAATTCAGAAAATGTCTGCAAAGTGTTTGGCAGTATTTTCCTAAGAAGTAGTTTGCGGAATTTCATGATGAATTGAGGGAATTGAACCTAGGGGTTAAAATCTCTTATTTTCACATCAATTTGAGCATTGTTGGACCTTTAATGTGTCAAATTTTGGACATTACAAAGCAGCTAGAGTGAAATAGGGAGAAATTGGGTGAAAGCTCTAATTCCTGAAGTGGAATTCATTGAAAATTTGACATAGAAGTATCAAAATTTGGGTGCAATAGTTAAATTGACATGCACATGGCCGAAATTGGCCATAGGAAGCTTAATTTTAGAGCTTCCATGGTTGCCTATGTGAAAATTTTAAAATTATGCATTTTTAGAAATTTGGGAAATTTTAGGTAATTTTTCATACATGACGTTAACAGTGACATGGAGGCCATGTGGCAGTGCATGGTGGTGATGTGGCAATGGTGATGTGGAATTCCACGGTGGTAGTTCAGAGGCATGATGGAAACAATGGAGTAGAGACTGAAACCTTAAGTGGTTTTGCATCGTGAATAAGCAATTTTTTAGGAATCCCTTGGCAATGTGAAATGAATATGAGGCTTCCACGTATCATCAGGTGGTAAGTGGTATCACATAGTGAGGTGTCGTTAACCTCTTGGAAACTCCACCATGTGAAATGAACCACAATCATAGATCAATCAATCATCTTCGCCATTGGATCGAGGAGCATGTGAGTTCTCATGACCAATGAAAGAGTGTTAGGTGGTAGGTCCATGGAGGCAGGATATGTAGTGTGCAATGGCGGACATGGGGCTGACATGGGTACCACATTAGTTGAGGTGTTATTGAGTGATACCATAAGCGGTATCGCATGGTAGCAAGGAAATTTTCCATAAGGCTTTTGAAGTTGCAAAGCGAATGGGAGGACACCACGTATCATGGGTGAAACCAAAATTGCATCATGGAAGGTTGCTAACCCTTTGGAAAGTTGACAATGAGAAATGAATCATCTTTCATTAATCATGCCCTAATCTCCATCGATATATCTAGGGTAAGGATAATTTGTTCACGCGTCAAAGGAGAAAGGCATTGGATGGAACCTTCGCATCCTTGCAACTAGTGAGAGGATGTCATGTGGAAGTTTTACAATCAAGGTGGGACCCTTGTACCATCCAGGGTTAGATATGTAACAATTGGGTAGGTGGGGCCCGCAAAATATTAATATTTTATTAATTCTAAGGCCAACATAAGGGGAAAGAGAAGATAAAGGTAAAGATGAAGATAAAAGAGAAAGAAGATGATGAAGGTTGATGGTTCAGGGCCAAACATGCCAGGAGGATGGAATGGAATCACCTCAAGGTACTGGGTGGACCCATAATTTCAAATTAGCCACCAAGTCAGCAGAAATCAACCAAATTTCTCAAAAATTTATAGTGGTTTGCAGGTCATAATCTTGTAGGACATTTTTTAAGGTCTAAACAAAAATTTTAGGAGTTCTAAATTTCAATACTGTAAGTATCGTAGGCACCCAATATAGTCTTTGCAACTTAAACAAAAGAGATCGAGGATATATTTCCAATAAGTTATCCCAAGAGTAAAACAAAGCTTATATGAGGAGGTTGCAAGCTAAACAGTGCAAGGTAAAATCCCAATACAAGTTGATTCCAAAGGGCATAACTCCTTGCTCATAAGTTAGTTTGGGGCACAGGAGTAGTCTATGGAAATCTCATTAACCATAGAAGATAGCCATGGATCCATATTGGGAATATGGGTACCTAAAAGTGTACAAGATGAGAGAGAAGATTCATATAGTATTTAGTGCTAAAAGGGCAAAACAATCAACACTTCAGCAAGTTGTAATTGGCAGCCTAGATGATGGATGAAGGTGAAACTTGATCAGATTGCTCAAAATATAGGCATGAAGAAACCAAATTGGGCTTCTATCAAAATTCCAAAGGAGTTGGTGTTTGGAATTAAGTACACCATATGAAAGGTGCACAATCGAGTAAATGGGTAATGTTCAAATGACTATAACTTGCTTCTTAGAACTTGGAATGGGATAAGAAAATACATGCACCTAGAAATGTGAATTGTTGATGCAGGAGCATCGCTCCACCTCAGCATGCGCTAGTTCGTTTACATGTGTGGTGTGCATTAAAGGAACGAGAGGCGTCGCCCTCTCATTTTTTCCTCGAGAATCCAAGGCGTGATCCAGGCATTAATTGAAGACAAAATGGAAAATCCAAGTTTTGCTTTCACACAAGCTCGAGATAAGGTCGCCATTAATAGGTTGGCAGCAGAAGAGATCTACATCCGATTTGGAGTAGATTTCCATCATTGTAATATGTCCATTAGATAAGTGTTTTGAATGGTGATTTGACACCACTAAATTAGCTTGCAAGGGAAGCTCATAGAGCCCCTCTTGTATAAATATTTGTATTGTAAGCAAAGTAGAGGTTGGGTTGGTTAGGTAGGAGAGAGGTTGATGAGAGCCGAGACTCAGTTGTAGCTTGGAGTCCACCACTATAATTTGGCATTCCACCATTAATAGAAAATGACGGTTTTTCCTGTTTTACAATTCTGTTCAATGGATTTTTTGTTATGAATGTCATTTGCATGTATTTGAATTGTAAATGAATGTTAGAAATCATCTGCAGGGACAGAGATACAGTTTCCTATCCGATAGTGTGTTGAGTTAAATCTGGTTCTCTAGGCTAAGTGAAAGGAGTGTGCGACAGAGTAGGGAAACTTTGTGAGCTGACATAAGGAGTGTGTATCTGAACTCAATGGAGTCAGAAGAGAAGATGCCAAGAGGGCACACTGGGTTAATTCACAGACTCAGGGAGAAATTTCGAGGTGGTTAAGTTCCTTGAAAAGAAAGACTGTGAGGAGAGAAGCACAGTCCATAGTTACTGAACACTCTGGAATATTTTGGCAGGAGGGCATCGAGATAGCGCGAGCATACACATGAGCAACACGGTTGAAGGTGTTGGAGAGTCCCAGAATTGTTGAACATTCTAGTGAAGGAAGGCTTTGCAAGAAGTGCACCGAAAAAGGAAAGGAGATGCCTTAAACCTTTCCCTAAGGCTAAGAGAGAAAGAGTCGAAGAGCTGAGCCAAGTGCAAGGAGTGCGCCTAACGTGTTGTAAGTTCACCTTAAAAGCTCAGGAAGAAGGGAGAGAAGATACCATGAGGAAAAGAGAAACTCGCAAAGGAACTTGGAACCTTGGTGGTTTTCAAGTCGAGCAAAGTCGCAGGAGAGTTGCACAGATTTTTGCAAGGAGTGCAGAAAGGATTTTCAATAACAGTCTAAGTATCAAAAGGTGAATTTGCGCTAAGTGTGCAAAGGACTCGAGGACTTATTGAAGTCTGGAAGACGGAGAAGTCATCCATCGTCGAGGAGAAGACGGGTGGAAGAATATCAAGAAGTTTGAGAGCAGGAGCTTCAGAAGGTTTGTCGGAAGAAAACAAGAGTCTTCGTGAGGTCGCAAAGAATGATTTAAATACAGGTCGTTAGATATGGAAGGCACATGGAAAAGAGTCGTATATTTTAGAGGAGGGGCCCTTCGGAAGAAGTCGGTAGGAGGACACTCGAAGCGCTAGGTAGTGAAGTAATCCTAGTCGTCCATCAAAGTAGGATGTGTGGCAAGGGATCAACACACCGTTGGTTCATAAGTTAGGCAAAGTGGAGTCAGAAGTTGAGATAACTAGCGAAGTCCGAATTCATGAAGTGATCATAGTCGTTGATCGCGAGAGGAATGTGGATCGTAGATCTGGTCCCAGGGAATTCGTTGATTCGGGAAATTAGGGGAAGGAGAAAGTAGTTCGAAAAAGTTCTGAAGTACGGGGTCGCGAAGGGAGTTTAACCACGGTCTTAGTCCATGGTCACATCAACAGGGAATTTTAGCATCAAGGGCTAGTAGCATTAGTGTTAAGTCGGGGAAAAGTGCTAAGGAGAGGGTACACAGGTGCCGAGGAAGAAAAGGGGGGCATGTGTCAAGTTGAAATCGGTTCCATCAGGAGCCTGACGAACAATTCAGTTCGACGACTTGAATGATCCTAGGTCGGGAGGTCTACGAGCCCGAAGGAGGAAAGGGGGTTGTCACCAGGAGTGGTATCAAAGATTGATTTCTCTCAGGCAAAGAGAAAGAGACAAAGGAGCGGGTGTAGAATTAATTTTTGTAAGCCAGGAAGACAGGTTGGGATGCTCTGTTGGAGTTGTTGCAAGGTGTGCAGCGGATGGTAAATAGCCAGGTGGGTTGTAAACAAAGAAATATGGTCGTCAAATATCATAAATGCGAATGAGGAGGAGTCCACTCCCAGAAGAGAAGACCGGAGATGGACAAGGAGCTCAAGGAAATCTGAGCACAAATGGAGAGGCTTGCATTAGAAATGCAGTAGGAGTCAAAGGTGCATTGGAGGTATGAATGGCCTTTGAAGAGGACAGCCAGATGGCCTATTCAGAAGTTGTTATCCAGGAGGCATCAACAGAGGTTAAAGAGGTGGTTGAGGCATGCTAAAACCCTCAGTCATAAGGGAAAAAGATCTTGCAAGGGTCTCATAGATTACCAGGTGGGCGATGAGAAGGGATCAGTGGATCTCGTGAACTACCAAGTGGGCAGAGGAGACAT
The DNA here is from genome assembly GCA_000966675.3 of Picea glauca. Classification (NCBI taxonomy): domain Eukaryota; kingdom Viridiplantae; phylum Streptophyta; class Pinopsida; order Pinales; family Pinaceae; genus Picea; species Picea glauca. Next base: position 924,183 of record JZKD02S1672786.1, read on the forward strand.
CCCAGATTGCCAGGTGGGCAAGGGAGAAGGGGTGAACTCGGTTGAGAATTCGCGTCAGCAAAAGGGGTTTACAGATGAAGAAGAGGTAGAAGAAGGACCTCACTCAGATGGAGATTTGCGTAGAACTATGAGCCGCGTGAATGAAGATGATGAGAAGTTACAAACTTTTGTCATAGAGGAGAAGGATCAGAGGAGTGTTCTGATCATTGGAGGAGTTGAGATATTCCTACCAAGCGGCCAAGGAGAGGCTAGCACAGATGTTGCAGATGTGATAGAAGAACAACCAGCAGAGACTGTCATGGGAGAGGAGGAACATTTATTGAGGTCTGTCCCAACAGAAAGAGAAGAGAATTCAGCAGAATTCAGGAGATGACTGCAGCACTGGAGTCTGCAGTAGAAGAAGAAGCAAATAACATAGAATTTGTTGATCTATGTGAGGAATTGGAAGCTCTTGAGAGGAGAGTGGAAATGCAAGGCATGCATATCCAACAGGCTAAGTTGGAAGAAGATAAAGGATTACACCAGCATGAGAAGCAGCTGGAGGAATTTGGAATAGGAATAACCAAAGGACTGGCAAGAGAGAAACTATCAGGATAAGTGGTAGTTGAGCAGCAGTTCAATGACAAGGATCATGTAGGAGTGAAGACTGCAACGGAGTGGAAAGCTTAGGCCACAAAGGAAGAAGATGCCTTGGGAAGTCAGTGTGATTTTCCCATCGACAAGGAGGGAGTGTAGTGCGCTAGTCTGAAACAGAAGAACCAGTCGATGGAGAAGTTGGACGAGGTGATTGAAGAGGTAAGGAAGTTGATGTCAGAGCCAGCAAAGGAACTGGTCAGCACGAAGAATCTGGACGAGAAGAAACCTGCACGAGCAGCGCGAGAGATGTAGTAGCAGAAACAGCGGAATAGAGGAGATGAGAGACAGCTCCAAGAGAAAGTTTGGGATCCAAGTGGATTTCAACCACGTTGGAAAGCTAATGAGCAGAAGCTCATGATTTTTTCCACTGTGGAGTATGATGTAGGAGGCGCAAGTTTGTTTACACGCGTGGTGTGCATTCAAGGAAGGAGAAGCGTCGCCCTCTCATTTTTACCTCGAGAATCCAAGGTGTGATCCAAGCATTAATTGAAGACAAGCTGGAAAAGCCAATTTGTGATTTCACACAAGCTGGAGATAAGGTCACCATTAATAAGATGGCAGCAAAAGGGATATGCATCTGATTTGGAGAATATTTCCATCATTGTAATATGTCCATTAGATAGGTGTTTTGAATGGTGATTTGACACTACTAAATTATCTTGCAAGGGAAGCTCATAGAGCCCCTCTTGTATAAATCTTTGTATTGTAAGCAAAGTAGAGGTTGGGTTGGTTAGGTAGGTTGGGTTGGTTAGGTAGGCAAGAGGTTGATGAGAGATGAGACTCAGTTGTAGCTTAGACTCCACCACTATAATTCGACATTCCACCATTAATAGAAAATGACGGTTTTTCTTGTTTTACATTTATGCTCAATGGATGTTGTGTTATGAATGTCATTTGCATGCATTTGAATTGTAGATGAATGTTAGAAATCATTTGCAAGGATAGAGATACAGTTTCCTATCCGAGAGTGTGTTTTGTTAAGTCTGGATCTCTAGGGTAAGTGAAAGGAGTGTGTGACAGAGTACGGAAACTTTGTGAGCCAATGCAAGGAGTGTGTATATGAACTTAGTGGAGTCAGAAGAGAATATGACAAGATGGCACACCAAGTTAATTCACAGACTCTGGGAGAAATTTCAAGGCAGTTAAGTTCCTTGATAAGAAACATTGTGAGGGGAGAAGCATAATCCAGAGTTACTGAAGACTCTTGAATACTCTGCCAGAAGGGCATCGAGCTAGCGCGAGCATACACAGAAGCAACATGGTTGAAGGTGTTGGAGAGTCCCATAATTGTTGAACATCCTAGTGAAGGAAGGCTTTTCAAGAAGTGCACCGACAAAGGAAAGGAGATGCATTAAACCTTTCCCTAAGGCTAAGAGAGAAGTAGTCGAAGAGCTGAACCAAGTGCAAGGAGTGCGCCTAAGGTGTTGTAAGTTCGCCTAACAAGATCAGGAAGAAGGGAGAGAAGCTTCCAAGAGGGAAATAGAAACTCACAAAGGAACTTGGAACCTTGGGGGTTTTCAAGTCGAGCAAAGTCATAGGAGAGTTGCACAGATTTCTGCAAGGAGTGCAGAAAGGAGTTTCGAGAACAGTCTAAGTCTTGAAAGGGGAATTTTTGCTAAGTTTGCAAAGGAGTAAAGGACTTTCCAAAGTCTCGAAGACGGAGAATTCATTTATCGTCGAGGAGAAGACAGGTGGCAGAATATCAAGAAGTTCGGGAGTAGGAGCTTGGGAAGGTTTGTCGGGAGAAAACAAGAGTCTTCGTGAGGTCGAGAAGAGAGATTTAAATCTAGGTCATTAGATCTGGAAGTCACGTGGAAGAGAGTCGCATGTTTCGGAGGAGGATCCCTTCAGAAGAAGTCGGGAGGAGGGCACCCGAAGCGCTAGGTAGCGAAGTAATCCTAGTCGTCTATCAAAGTAGGACGCATGGCAAGGGATCAGCACACCACTGGTTCGAAAGTTGGGGAAAGCGGATTTGAAAATTGAGAGAACTCGCGAAGTTTGAACTCACAAAGTGATCACAATTGTTGATCGTGAGAGGAACGTGGACTGTAGATCTGGTCCCGGGGAATTCGTTGATTCTAGAAATCGGGGGAATGAGAAAGCAGTTCGTGAAAGTTCTGAAGTACAATGTCGCGAAGGGATTTGACCTATGGTCTTAGTCAGTGGTCACATCAATGGGGAAGTATAGCATCGAGGGCTAGCATCATTGGTGTAGGTCGAGGAAAAGCGCTAAGGAGAGGGTCTGCAGGTGCCACGCAGTGGGTGTCAAGGAAGAAAACGGGGGCATGTGTCAAGTTGAAATCGGTTCCATCAGGAGCCCGACGAACCATTCAGTTCGACAACTTGAACGATCCTAGACCGGGAGGTCGTGCTAGCCTGAAGGAGGAAAGGGGGTTGTCACCAATTGTGTAGTAGAATTCACAAGAAAACAGAAAGAAGAATTCCAATGCACTTAAGGGGCAGGGTTGTGCATAATTTTGCAGATTTTTTCAATAATTTTTTCTAAAAAATCCTATTGCATGCACATTTTTCCTAATTAATGGCACAAATAGAATAGAGCGAGATAAGCAAAGAGACCAAAAACATGGAAGATGCACAGAGGAATTACAACCATGAAGATGAAGTCAAGGTATTTATGTAAACATGGGTAATGCAAGGACATAATCAAATGGGCATGGATAAGGCAAATCTGTGAGCATAAATTTGGTGGAGACAACAAAGAGTCTACAAAGAGATGTGTTGAGCTATAAACTTGGTAATGAGAATCTTATGAAATCTCAGGAACAACAAAATGGTTTCAACATCAAGTTGTTGTAGAGCTTGGAAAAGATAGATAAGAATGTGGAAGGAAACATATTCAAGTTAGTCAAAGGATCACATATCTCATGCCAAGAAGGGAGAATCTAGAAGTGTTGGTAGACATAATCATCACTCACCAAGACACTCAATTAGATGAGAACAAAGTAGTCCAAGTTTATCTCATGCTAGAAAGAATAATAGGGGGTTTGGAGTAGACGAACTGTAAGGAGAAATGAGAAATATCAAACCTCCTAGTTTTGATGGTGAGCACGGGAAATATGAGGATGAAGAGGCTTGGCTATTGGGGATGAGGAAGTATTTCCAATTTCACAATTGTTCCTCACGGGAAGAAAGAAGAATTGCAATTTACCAACTCAAGGGAAAGGCATCAATGTGGTGGGACCAGCTAGTGAAATTAAAGAACATTGATGAGAAGAAGACCATCTTGAGGTAGCTCAAAAAGCATTTTGAGAAGAAATACTTGTACAAGTGATATTATGACAGAAAGATGAAGGTGTTCTTTGAACTCAATCTTGGAAGCATGACTATGGATGAGTATGAGAGAATATTCTTAGAGCTACTAAGGTATGTTGACTTTATCAAGGATGAGCAGGTCAAGATTCAAAGGTTCTTAAGTGGACTATAATCAATCTACTGTGATAAGATACAATATGATGATCCCAAGACTTAAGAGGAAGAAATAAGGAGATCCAAGTGCCTTTATGATCAGCATAGAAGAAATACCAACTTTCCAAAAGGATTGGAAAGATAAGAAGAAAGGTAAGATGGAGCAAAGGAATAAAGGGTACAATCCATCACTCTTTATAAATAGTTCATGGTATTCCAAGGGTAGTATCTATCATAGAGATTTTATCCTTGAAGCTAAAAAGAGGCTTCATTAAAGGATGCCAAATTGATGCACATCATTTGGAAGAGGAAATTAAGGATAAAGTGCCAAATATTGAAGATCACCCAGACTTGAAATATTATGAGGATGTATTTAGAGAGATATCGGGGTTTCCACCAAAGAGAGATATAGATTTCTCCATTAATCTGATGCATGGAGCTACACTAGTGTCCAAGACTCTGTACATGATGAGTACACCAGAATTGAAGGAATTGAAAATGCAGCTAGAAATGTTTTTGAAGAAGGGGTATATACATCCAAGTGTGTCACCTTGGGGTGCCCCAGTGTTATTTGTGAAGAAAGATGGAACTTTAATACGATGCATTGATTTTAGGCAGTTGAATAAGGTGAATGTGAAGAACAAGTATCAGTTGTCAAGGATAGATGATATTTTTTATCAGATGAATGATGCAAAGATATTTTCCAAAATTGATCTTAGGTCAAGCTATAATTGGGTGAGGATTAAAGAAGAAGATATTAGCAAGACAACATTTAAAACAAGGTATGGTCATTATGAGTTCACAGTGGTGCCATTTGGTTTGTCAAATGCCCCAATTGTCTTCATGTGTTTGATGAATGGAGTTTTCATAAATTACTTGGATACATTTTTCATTGTCTTCTTGGAAGACATACTTATCTACTCTAATTCTGAAAAAGAGCATGAAAAACACTTGAGAATGGTGCTACAAGTGTTGAAGTAGCATCAGATGTATCCAAAGTCGAGCAGGTGTTCATTTTATCAGAGGCAGATACATTATTGGGGCCATATTATTTCATAGGAACAGATACCAATGGTTCATGATAAGATAAAATCCATTGAAGGATGGTCAACAACAAAGAAAGTCTCGGAGGTGAGATCATTCATGGGACTTCCAGGTTATTATATAAGATTTATTGAAGTCTTTTCAAGGATTGCACATGAAATCACTTATTTGCAAAAGAAGGTTGTGAAGTTCGAGTGGACCTATGAATGTGAAGAAAGATTTCAACACTTGAATAATTTATTGACAAGTGCACCTATCTTGAGGGTTTTTTATACAAATGGGGATTTCATTGTGTGCATTGATGCATTTAAGGAAGGGCTCAGTGGAGTCCTTACCCAAAATGGGCATGTTATTTGCTATGAGTCAATGAATTTGAAGGAACATGAGAGGCATTTTGCTATTAGGTCTTCTTACATCCGCCTTATTCTATTTTATTGATAGGTCTTATTAATATTGACCTTTATTACATCCGAATACATTGATCTACCTATGTGCGGGTTAGGACCTTAACA
>JZKD02S1672786.1:939458-950390 GCA_000966675.3 Picea glauca
AACCAAGGAACAAGGTTGCTCAAGGCATTTTACAATGGAGTTCTTCAAGCTTTTAAATAGGTTTCATCACATGAAAATACCAAGTGTTACTTAATATCATGGACCAGTAAGCCACGAACGGTAGACTCATCAATGACTAATTCAAGATTAACTCAAAAAATAATATATAGGTGGCCACATAGTGTGAAAGAAATAATTGTAAGAAAGCTTACTAGAATGTTCCACCTACTAAAAGGTTCCTTCACTAGAAAGTTCCTAGGAGCTTAGATATAATTATATAAAGAAGTAAAAATAATGTATGATAGGTATTGTGAAGTATATTGTAATTGTAGCAATCATTTCTTGTGGAGTGATTTCATGCCTAGGAATAATTAATAGTCTTACCCGACCTCAAGGGTTTCCTCTACAATTATTGTGTTCACTCTTTTGTGTTTATGGTGTGAATGATTTGGTTTATTTCTAAAGTTAAGGGTTTTTCTTCTATCTTATATTTTTATATTTATTGGGTTACACTGCAAATGGTTCCAGCCCCTTTGGGCATGTGTGTGTGTGTGTGTTGAAATTAAAAACAAATAAAATAATATGAGGGACTGTTTGTTTATCGATACCTTATTACAACCCAAAATATTATTAACTCATATCCAACTAAACCATAATCCCTTAACATCCACTAAGTGGTGTACCCCTATCCCTTAATTATCCCCTAACCTTGACCCCATAACCCCTAATCATCCCCTACACCATCACCCCCGACCCACTAATAATGTTTGACCTTACCCCTTAATCGACAACTAACCTACCACCCCACTAACCCCAAACACACTAATACCTCTAGCCCCTAACTATTAATCATTAACCACTTATCAAACCTAACCTTTAGCCACTATCTGAAAATCAATCCAAACCTTTACCTACTAACCCCTCACTCACTCACTGACTGACTACCTCTCACCCTTATCTCATTAATCCAAAATTATCTACTAAAACAATTACCCTAATTACCCTTAACCCAATAACCTTTAATCCACTAACCACATCATAATAAATTTTTTTATTATTCTCTTAAAATTATTTTGAGTTAGCACTCACTCTAATAGTTAGCAGTGATCATTGATTGTGGCAAGCTTTTGATAGAGAACCTCTAGTTATTTTCCCATATATGATTAGGAAAATTTATGCATATTCTATAAGATATTATTTCTTATTACATAGAGGGAATGGGTACCCTAGACGAAACTCAAAAGGTCCTTTCATCTAAATAACTCAAAAACTTATTCTATTTCAAAGTGTTGAATTTTGAAAAATTGTTAAATATGAGGAAATCTAGGAAACACCTCAATTTCTACTTTCTATGTGTATAATCATGTGGGTTTCATTCCATTACCAAACATCATAAAATAGGGGTCTCACTTTTAAGTTTTAATCTTAAAAATTTAAGATAATGAAAATAAAATATAAGTTGTAAAATAATTTGTATTTCAACGCAATCAAAAAGAAAAACATCAAGTATATCAAATTACACTTATGCAATAACTATAAAGATTGATTCATTATGAAAAATCTTCCAAATTTAATATCATTACTTCATGAAGAAATTCCCATTTAATTAATAATTTATAATAAACTTGTTTGAACATACTTTTCATTTAATTAATAATTTATAATAAACTTGTTTGGATATACTTTTCGAAACTATTGTGACCAAACTAAGATACACAATTGTCTATATCAACATGCAAATCGAAGTGCGTTATCTAAAAACTTTTTCAATGATAAAAGATACACTAATAATGATGTTATTACTAACTCTTGATAATCAATGCAATTGCATTGGAAAATCGACCTAATTATGGATCTAGTAAATGACATGCACATGACCACATTAACTTTCATTAGACAAAGCATAACCCCTTTTAAGGGGCATTAGGGAAAAAATATATTTTGTGCAAATTATAATATATAATGATGTATACAATGTCACATCGTGATTTAATAAAGGTTTCAATTCTTCATGTTCTCATTTGATAGTAAATAGGGATTTAAGTCTTGTAAACATAGAACTAAGCATGTCAAGGTGATTAACAAAGAGATATACAAATACATTGAAATGTAGAGATAGATCCCTTAAGAAGTGAGTAGTACCACTTTAAAGAATCTTTATTAAATATTTTAAGAAAGAGTTCCAATATGACAACATCACAATGTATGAAATAAATACATGCTAGGGGAAATGCATTAATGTCAGTTGTCAATTTCTAGTTGGATTCTCCATTGAATTTTGACAAGGGAGGAAGGGGATAGGGCATCAATACCATCCTCACTTGAGGAATAAGAGGGTTTCTAAGATAATTTGTGTATGATATTGAAGAGGATATGCCTAGATTTAGATTTGGAGGTTGCGTCCCCTATGTTTTGGTTGATGAGATAGAGTGTGACTCTGTTAAGTTCCTAAATGTTACAGAGCACTTTCCTTGGCAGGAATTGTGGAAAAAAAAAAATATTTTGCAGATTTTTCGAAGAAGAAAAAGAGGGCCAAGATACTTCGAACAAATCATGTAGTTTTATGTGTGGAATTTGCATAAACTGGTTGTATATCTAAGTTTCTCTCATAAAATTTAATTTAAAAAAAAAAAAAAAAAAAAATCATCTGAAACAAAGTCTGGGAAGTGAAGTTATTGGAATTTTAAAATCTGCAAATTTTTAGGGTTTTCTATGGACGGCTGTGATTTTTCTGATTTTTTTGGCACCTAGGGAAAAATTGGCTCAAACAAATTACATATCTGAGTTCCTCTCACAATTTCACCCAAATTAAAACAACAAATCATCCAAATCGGAGCTCCCAAAGTGAAGATATCGTTGATTTAAAATCAACCATTTTGGGGGGGTCTTTTGTGATAGCGGCGGGGACTCCAGAGCTCATAAATGTTTACATAGTGCTCAGATTTCTACCAAATCAGTGCCATTAGTTAAATAATTTTAAGATCTTTCTTTTGGTATAATATATGTGGTGTTTGCAATGGATATTCAACTTCTCATGGAAATTAGATAGAAGTTTGAAGCCCTCGAGACAAAAGTTCATAAAGGGAGATGTACCCTGAAGATTATCAACCAGAGATATAACATGGAAATAATTGGCCATCGCATCATGGTAGAATATAATCAAGAAACATATGTTTGGTCTTATTGGGAGTCTAAATGTGATGATTGGCATATGGATAGTTGTCATTTTTTGGATGACAACCACTTTCATATTTTATTTGATGACTCTACTCCACCTTATGTAGAGAACATCAATGTGACAAATCAAGAGCTAGTTAGGAATATCAGTGTCCAACCTACATATTCTACAGTGGTATTGTTCCTTCCATATTCAGCTACAACCCTTTCCAACTATGTGAATGGATCTGCATATTTGGATCCACGTGACCAGTGTTGATCTTTGGAGCATAATTTTCAGGTGTCTCTTGAGATCCAATATCTTTAGCATAAATTTCACATGAGCACTTGGACATGGGACCCATTTTTACAGTGGTGGTTGGACTACTTCAGCATGGTGGCTCACATTTATACATGGGACCCTGGTTCTCTAGTCTACTTCAGCACTATGGTCCACACTTATCCATGGGACCCTGGTATATGGTTTTACACCCTCATAAAAAGCATTGAGGACAATGCTTTCATAAGGGGTATGGAATGTAATGTAGCTATAGAGGTAATGTGGGGCCTGGAGGGCCCATAGTAACAATAGTGGAGTTCATTCAATGTAAGGTGGACTAGGTCCACTATATTATTAAATAAGGCTCACTATGGTAGTTAGATATAATAAATGTAAGAGGACTTACTAGAAGGTTTTACTTCTATAAGGTTCCTCCTTTAGAATGTTCTTAGATGGTTGGTAGCACTATATAAATGGGTTCAAGCAATGTAATGTGAACAAGAAGAAGTATTGTATTTGGAGCATGTAGCTCATTAGGAGGTTTCCCCCTCGAACAGGCAAGTGAATAGGAGATGACCCCTTCCATAATAGGATATATTGTATGGTATTTCCCTACCTGAAAGGTTTTTAATATAATAAAGTGTGGTTTACTATATTTCTCTCTAGATCTATTGCAGTGTTTTTGCATTCAAGTATTTGGTAATTAACAATAATGTAGTGTAGCTAGAGAGATAATGGGGGGGGGAAGGAGGGCCCATAGTAATAATAGTGGATGTCATTCAATGTAAGATGGAGTAGGTCCACTATATTATTAAAGAATGACCATTATGGTAGTTAGATATAATAAATGTAAGAGAACTTACTAGAAGGTTCTACTTCCAGAAGATTCTTCCTCCATAATGTTCTTAGATGGTTAGTAACACTATATAAAGGGGTTCAAGAAATGTAATGTGAACAAGAAGAAGTAGTGTATTTGGAGCATGTAGCTCATTAGGAGGTTTCCCCCTCGAAAAGGCAAGTTAACAAGAGAGGATCCCTTCCATGATAGGATCTATTATATGGTGTTTCCCTTCCTTAAGGGTTTTCAATATAATAAAGTGTGGGTTTTCTATATTTCTCTCTGGATCTATTGCAGTGTTTTTGTATTCAGGTCTTTGGTACTTAACAATAATGTAGTGTAGCTAGAGAGGTAATGGGGGGCCAAGATGGCCCATTGTAATAATAGGGATGGAATTCAATAAAAGGTGGACTAGGTCCACTATATTATTAAATAAGGCCCACTGTGGTAGTAAGATATAATAAATGTAAGAGGACTTACTAGAAGGTTCTTCCTCTAGAATGTTCTTAGATGGTTAGTAGCACTATATAAATAGGTTCAAGCAATGTAATTTGAACAAGAAGAAGTATTGTATTTGGAGCATGTAGCTCATTAGGAGGTTTCCCCATTGAAGAGGCAAGTGAACAGGAGAGGATCCCTTCCATAATAGGATCTATTGTATGAGGTTGCCCTTCCTTAAGGGTTTTCAATATAATAAAGTGCGGGTTTTCTATATTTCTCTCTAGATCTATTGTAGTGTTTTTGTATTCAGGTCTTTGGTACTTAACAATTGGTATCAGAGAACTTTCCTTGGCCAAATAAGGGAAGAAAGTTTTGGTTCATTTTGTATATCTTTTAAAAGGAAAAAAGGGGGGGTGTTCCACTATATTATTAAATAAGGACCACTATGGTAGTTAGATATAATAAATGTAAGAGGACTTACTAGAAGTTTCTTCCTTTAGAATGTTTTCATATGTGTTGATGATTGCAGCTATGTGAGACATTCTCCAGCTTACAAATCTGTGAGATGTGAATCATTCCAGCTATGTGAGTCTTTCTCTAGCTTACAAACCTGAGAGAAATCCCCTAATAATGGTATGTGGTTCCTACCTGAGACAGAGCTGGAACATAGAGATGAACTCCTCCATTCAGAGAGTTGAGAAGAACTCCAAATGATTATCTAGTGGGAAAGGCGATATGTTGAGTTAGACATGCATGTGGCTTAGCACAAGGTGAACGTGTGAAATTCCAAAGTGTTGGGTGCATCATCATGTGAACAGAAATAAAGATGATGTATTAGCCTCCTCTAAGTAGCAGAATTGACAAGAAACTCCAGATTATTCTCTTGTGTGAGGCAATGGGAAAGAAGATATGTAGAGTGGATGTGTCTATGGACAAGCACAAGTGAACATGTGAAGATCTGGTTCTTCTATGTAATGCAGTGAGCCAGAGACATGGACATCCCTATGGGTGTGTCCCTAGTGGATGAGAACTAGTGGGTGTATCAGATCCCTTGCTATATATTTCAAGAGTGAGACATGCCTGTAACCCTAATTGTAATGTAAAGGGTACAGGTCAGCCCCACCTTAATGTGATTAATAATAAACGTAAAAGATAATCAATCTGGTTAATATTAATTATAATGTGACTTAGAGAGGTCGGCCTTATTTTTCCAATAGACACTTTTGTTGATAGGACAAGTCTAATGTAAGTAAAGGAAGATTCCCCATTGTGGAATCATATCCTTCATACAAGTTTGGATATTTCAGCAAGTACATCCTCTTGGGAAAAGTGCACACCTCTCTTGGGCGTTAGTCTTCTAGGGTTTGAGAACCCTCTTGTGTGCTAAGTCTTATTGGTGGTGAAGGTCTTTCTCTTTAAGACTATAGAAAAGGATTTCGCTGGGTTTTCTTCCCTTGTTGAGAAGGGTTTCCCAGGATACTTCTTGTGTTCTTGTGCATGATGTTTCTTCTTGTGATCTTGGTTGTTGCAACATTCTTGTTTATGGTTAAGACAAATGAAAATTGAAATGAACTACATGCTTAACCTAGCTTATTGAAAAATCAACATGGTATCAGAGCATAGTTCTTGAATATCCCATTGCACAAACATTTTCTAGCCATTATCTTTCACTTCTGCAGAAACTGTATGACCCTCCTATGGTTTCCAAAAAATCCATACGGCCTACTCTTTTGAGGGTTTTCAACACTCAAAACTTGGTTGTCGGGGATAAAAATAAAATAAGAGTGTGTGGCCTCCTTCAGCGCATCTCCAGTAAGTCTCAGATTGCATTTCTGGGCATTTTAATTTTTTGTCCCTAAGGGTTTCTAGGGTTTTGCAAAAATCTGCATAAAAATTCAAAATTGTATTTCTACAACTTCTTGAAGAAGCTCTTCAACTTACCAAGGCTATCATATTTCTCAAGGCTTATTTTTGGCAATCATAATCCCAACAAAACCTAAAAGTGCTAGCCTAGCCTAGTCATTAGGTTTTCTAGCCTAGTTGACAAGGGTTTGAAGATGAGCAAAATCATGATGGGAAGAAATCTTGATGATTCAAGCAAGCTCAGTTCCAAGAAGACAAGAACTCAAAGAAATGAAGACATCAACATTTCAGCACTCTTAGGTACGGTTCCTATCAATGACAATACTTGGCTAATTGATAGTGGTGCCTCCAGGCACATGACCGGTCTTAGAAATCATCTAACACATTTCATTGAGAAAGAAACACATATACATGTTGTTCTTGGAGATGATGCCAGATATAATGTGAGAGGAGTTGGAACTTATACCTTCCAACTAGATTCAGATATGCATCTTAAACTAGAATAAGTACTATATGTCCTCGGAATGAAGAGAAACCTTGTCTTTATTTCGGCCTTGGAAGACAAAGGTTACAAAATAACTTTCTCAGAAGGAAGAGTCCTTGCATGGCACAAAGACTCTCATATAAGCTCTTCCAAAGTAATTGGTGTCCGAGAAAACAGCTTGTACAAATTGACCATCAAACCAGTTCAAGCCTTACTACATGACACTATCAGCTTGAGTGATTTATGGCATAGAAGACTTGCTCACATTCACTATAGAGCTCTTCCAGATCTAGGGAAAATGGTAACAGGTCTACCAGAGATACAGATTCAGCATAAAGGTGCTTGCAAAGGTTGTGCCCTTGGAAAAAATGTTAAAAGATCCTTTCCCAGTAGTGACAATAGATCCAAGGAAATATTGGACTTGATACATTCAGATGTATGTGGGCCAATGATTGTTGCATCCCTAAATGGGTACTTATACTATGTACTCTTCATAGATGATCACTCCAGGAAAACTTGGATTTACTTTATGAAGAACAAGGATGGAGTCCTTGCCAAGTTTCAAGAATTCAAAGCTCAAATTGAAAACCTAACCGGAAGAAAAATCAAAATATTGAGATTAGACAATGGAGGAGAATACACCTCAAAAGAATTCAACAGTTTTTTTATGGAAGCAAAAATCAAGAGGGAGTTCACAATTCCTTACAACCCTCAACAAAATGGGGTTGTTGAAAGGAAAAACAAAACTATCATTGAGGCAACTAAAGAAATGATACATGATCAGAATGTACCTATGACTCTATGGGCAAAAGCATGTATGACAGCAGTATATGTTCAAAACCGAAGTCCTCATCAGATCCTGAAGAACATTACTCCAGAAGAAGAATTCACCAAAGTGAAGCTTGAGATAGGACACTTCAGAATATTTGGATGTCCAGTATATATTCATGTACCCAAAGAAAAGAGATCCAAACTAGAACCTTTAGGAAGAAAGGGAACATTCGTAGGATACAGTGAATCCTAAAAAGTATATCGAATCTACATTCCAGGTCAGAGACAAATTGAAGTAAGCAGAGACGTTACTTTTGAAGAACAAGTATCCTTCCAGAAATCCAAAAAATCTCAGATCAAAATTGATGGTGAAACAATACATTCTCCTCCTTCAGCAGTTCAAAGGGAGACATATATTGTTCCAGATGAACCAATAGCTCAAGTCGATCCAGTTGCTCCAGCAGATTCAGTTTCCCCAAGCAACATACCCAGAGACATCATAGATGAAAATAAAAGACCTGTGTGGGCCCGAAAAACTTTAGAAGAAGCAGAAGGGCATAAATCCCCACAAGGAGAAACCAGAGAAAGCAAGAGACCAAAGAGATTCTCAAGCTACCTTTCATCCATGACCCACATTATTGACTCAGAGCCAACTTGTCATGGAGAAGCTTCAAGTGAACAAGTATGGAAAGATGCCATGACTGAAGAATACCAATCTATATTAAAAAATGATGTATGGGATGTTGTTCCAATACCATAGGGAAAGTCCATAGTGACTTCCAAATAGATTTACAAAATCAAACATGTTTTTGATGGAAGCATTGAACAATACAAAGAAAGATTTGTGGCCAAAGGGTTTTCACAAATAGAGGGAGTTGACTATGACGAGACTTTTGCACCAATGGCTAGATATACCTCCATATGATCTATCATTGCACTAGTTGCTTCCATGGGTTGGAAGCTACATCATATGGATGTAAAGACATATTTTCTCAATGGTGAAATTGAGGAAGAAGTTTGTATTGAGCAGCCAAAAGGTTTCGTTGTACACAAAGAAAAATCTCATGTATGCAGGTTGAAGAAAGCCCTATATGGTCTAAAACAAGAACTGCATGCTTGGTATGAGAAAATGGATGGATTTCTTATGATTTTTGGCTTCAACAAAAGTGCAGTTGATCCAAACTTGCATTATCACATTGATGGAAATGAGTGTCTGATTTTGGTCTTATACATGGACGATCTTTTCCTCACAGATTCAGAGAGACTCATTGTTGAATGCAAGCAAGCATTAACTGCCTAATTTGAAATGAAGGATTTGGGCCTAATGCATTATTTCTTGGGACTAGAAGTATGGCAGAGAATAGATGAGATTTTCCTAAGTCAAGGAAAATATACTATGGATATACGGAAAAAGTTCAGTATGACAGAAAGCAAATCCATGCCTACTCCAATGGTAATGGATTTAAAGAAAATGAGTGAGATTGATTCAGGAGATGTAGATCCTCATTTATACCGACAGTTGATTGGATCTCTAATGTATCTGGTTAACACTAGAGTAGACATTTTCTATGTAGTGAACGTGCTTAGCCAATTTATGAGCCAACCAAAACATACACACTGGATAGCTGCAAAACATGTATTGAGATACTTACAAGGCACAATTGGTTATAGCCTAAGATATGCATCCAATGTGGACTTGAGCCTGCAAGGATATGTCGATGCAAATTGGGCAGGAAGTGCAGTAGACAAAAAAAGTACCTTCGGTTGTTTCTTCACCTTAGGATCGACCATGGTCTCCTGGTGTAGCAGAAAGCAAAGCTATGTGGCTTTAAGCACAGCAAAGGCAGAGTACATTGCATTGAGTGTGGCAGTTCATGAAGCAGTCTGGCTTTGCAAACTTTTGACGGACTTGTTCGATCATGAGATGGATCTGACTACTATTCATTGTGATAACCAGAGTTGTGTAAAGCTCTCCGAGAACCCAATGTTTCATGACAGATCGAAACACATTGAAATCAAGTATCACTATATCAAAGACATGGTGCAGAGAAAGACAGTACATGTGCAATATCTTTCTACTCATGAACAAATTGCAGATATCTTCACTAAACCACTTGCCAAGACAAAGTTCAAGTATTTCCGTGAGAGACTTGGCCTGGTGGAAAATGCCTCCCTAGATGAGAGGGAGTGTTGATGATTGCAGCTATGTGAGACATTCTCCATCTTACAAACTTGTGAGATGTGGATCATTGCAGCTATGTGAGTCTTTCTCCAACTTACAAACCTGAGAGAAAGCCCCTAAGAAGGGTACATGGTTCCTACCTGAGACAGAGCTGGAACGTAGAGATGACCTCCTCCATTCAGAGAGTTGAGAATAACTCCAGATGATTATCCAATGGGAAAGGTGATCTGTTGAGTTAAACATGCATGTGGTTGAGCACAAGGTGAACATGTGAAATCCCAAAGTGTTGGGTGCATCATCATGTGAACAGAAATGAAGATGATGTATTAGCCTCCTCTGAGCAGCAGAGTTGACAAGAAACTCCAGATGGTTCTCATGTGTGAGGCAGTGGGAAAGAATATATGTAGAGTGGATGAGCACTAGTGAACGTGTGAAGATTTGGTTCTTCTATGTAATGCAGTGAGACAAATATATGGGCATCCCTATGGATGTGCCCCTAGTGGATGAGCACTAGTGTGTGTATTAGATCACTTGCTATATTGTTCAAGAGTCAGACTTTCCTATAACCCTAATTGTAATGTAAAGGGTACAGGTCAGCCCCACCTTAATGTGATTAGTAATAAATGTAAAAGATAATTAATCTGGTTAATATTAATTATAATGTGACTTAGAGAGGTCGGCTCTGTTGTGCCAATAGACACTTTTGTTGATAGGACAATTCTAATATAAGTAAAGGAAGATTCCCCATTGTGGAATCATATCCTTCACACAAGTTTGGAAATTTCAGAAAATACATCCTCTTGGGAAAAGTGTGCACCTCTCTTGGGTGCTAGTCTTCTAGGGTTTGAGCACCCTCTTGTGTGCTAAGTCTTATTGGTGGTGAAGGTCTTTCTCTTGAAGAATATAGCAAAGGATTT
>JZKD02S1672786.1:950447-978055 GCA_000966675.3 Picea glauca
TGCATGGTGTTTCTTCTTGTGATCTTGGTTGTTGCAACATTCTTGTTTATGGTTAAGACAAATGCAAATTGAAATGAACTACATGCTTAACCTAGCTTATTGAAAAATCAACAATATGGTTAGTAGAAATATATAAAGGGGTTCAAGCAATATAATTTGAACAAGAAGAAGTATTTTATTTGGAGCATGTAGCTCATTAGGAGGTTTCCCCCTCGAAGAGGCAAGTTAACAGGAGAGGATCTCTTCCATAGCAGGATATATTGTATGATGTTGACCTTCCTTAAGGGTTTTCATATAATAAAGTGTGGGTTTTCTATATTTCTCTCTGGATCTATTGCAGTGTTTTTGTATTCAGGTCTTTGGTACTTAACAATTGGTATCAGAGCACTTTCCTTGGCCAAAGAAGGGAAGGAATTTTTCGCTCATTTTGTATATTTTTTAAAAGGAAAAAGGGGGTGGCGCACTTCAGACTCAGTTCATAAAAGTTTTTCTCAGAATTTGCAGAAAATAATTGGATATTTGAATTCCTCTGAGAAAAATACCCAATTTCAAAAAAAAATCATCTAAAACAAAGTCTAGGAAGTGAAGTAATTAACATTTTAATTTCGGCAATTTTTCAGGGTTTTTCTGGAAAAAAGCGACACGATTTGCACAATGAGTTATTTTTTTATAAATCCTAGTTTTTTCTAAAGATTTCTTCCAAACAAGATGTATTTTACTGGGAATTATAATGGTCCTAGTATTGAAGAATTTCTAAAGTCCCACAAGTCAAAATGGAAAGAACAGTGGAAAATTTTGTTATTTCTTCATTTCAGAGAGGATGTCTCAACATGGAATGAATCATTGGACTATTTTCAGCTGATGAGACTTCCAGATGAAGAATTGGAAAAATTATTTTTAGATAGGTGGTCTCATGTTGGAAAACAATATAAAGAGAGCACCAAGGATTTATTTTCAAGTGGCAATTCTATATTACAAGTTCATGGATGTATTCATAAAGAAAATATCATTGTTTCTATTAACCCTGGCTGCATGCATAATTTTATCAATGTTCAGTTGGTTAATAGATTGCAAATTCCTAAAAAGAATATTCACAGCACACAGGTTGAGGTTGAAAATGTTCAATTTTTTAAAGATTTTAAGATCACCATGGAAAACTATATTTTGCATTTTGATTTTCATGCTATAGATATGGTTGATGTGGATAGTTTTTTGGGATATCCTTGGATGGAATTAGTTGGTACAGTTAACATTAATGTGCAAAAGAAGTTTCTAAAACTTTGGTACAAGAAAAAGAAAATCACATTGCAGGATGTGTCTCTTAGTAAGAAAGATGGGTCCACTAAGGCCAACAAAGAAGTTATTGTCGAGTCCAAAGTTGAATCAGAGGCAGATTATACAGAAGGAGATAAAGCAAAACCACAAGAAGGACACAATAAGGAAGCTAAAGAGGTCATTGACTCAAAGGCACAATGTAATGCAAATTTGAAGAAAAAAGAACAAATTCCTACAGTTGTTGTATATCGTCATCCACATTATATAGAGAAACAATTGTCACCCAGGCAAGGGCGTGAGCGTCAACACATTTATGCACTAGTAGGGAACCACAAAGGAAATCGATCAAGAGGTGCATGGAGGACTACTAGCAATGAAGGAAAACATCAAGCTAGAGAAAAAATCTCATGGCAACTCTAACATGATGTAGAGAAAGATCAAGGTGGAAAGGCAACAGTTGGACATCATGTTCGACTTCCATTAGGATGGATGGATGGTCATACTTGGTACCAGTTGGCTACATTGCTTATTTGGTCATATTGTATGGTTTCTTCATGTATTTCGAGGACAAAACATGTGAAGGGGGGTGGGATGTAGTATACCTTGGGAGGCAATATGGGGTACCTAGGGAGGTACTCAATGGGAATGTGGTTATGTATTAGTGGAATCCATTCAATATAAAGTGGACTACGTCCACTATATTATTAAATAAGACCCGTTATGGTAGTTAGATCTAATAAATGTGAGAGGGCTTTCTAGAAAGTTCCTAGGAGATAGAGAGTATTTTATAAAGAAGTGTAAGCAATGTAATAAAGCATAGTGAAAAATATTGTTATTGTACAAGCAAGGGTTTCTTGAGGAGTGTTATCCTTCCATAAGGATTAATATATGGTGTCACCCTACCTCAATGGTTTTGACTATTTCTTGTGTTCAATATTTTCGTGAATGGTTTGGTTTATTCTTGTTGAGATCAAGGGTTATTTTTGAAGTATAATTGCAAATCTATTCAGGCACTTAACAGACTCATCCTCCATAAAGGGACATACTTTGACCTATCCCCATAAGGGGGTGAAGTAAAAGAGAAAGGGTAAACGACATGAGACTAAGGAGGCCATAGGTATTGTTGAATAAGAACTCATCAAAACCCTAATGTAATGCTTTTATATCCTTGAGAGGTGCCATGTGAGAAGGGTAGAGAAGCCTTGTTATTATGTTGTAGTATACTTAACCCTAAATTTATGTGTTCGTTCCTGGACCATGTAAATTCCTATCTGTATATGAATTAGATATATTACATTAAGTAACGAAAAGAAAAGCACCCATTCTCCACTTGCAATGTAATAAAAAAGATAAAATAAAGAAAACTGCAAACTAGATTCTCACCGTGATGGCCAAATTAGTGTGGGGGAGAGGTTCAGAAGACACACAGTAATATAAAATCCAAATATAACGCACAGAAATGAGTCAAGTGA
Source organism: Picea glauca (assembly GCA_000966675.3). Taxonomy (NCBI): domain Eukaryota; kingdom Viridiplantae; phylum Streptophyta; class Pinopsida; order Pinales; family Pinaceae; genus Picea; species Picea glauca. Next base: position 953,195 of record JZKD02S1672786.1, read on the forward strand.
TCAATCCAAATAAAAGAGATCACTTCACATTGATGCCAGTTCGGGGCAATAGTTTTCAAAAACTTGGTGTTCAAGACTATAATCAATCCCTAAGATTATTTATTTCCTTTTAACATTATGTGAAAGTACAGGAAAATTAAGAAAAGAAATAGAATAAGAACAAGCAAACCCTACTTCAGAAAATACAAAAAACACAAGCAATCTCGAAGAGGAGATTTCAAACAAGAGGAAGTGAAAGAAGCAAGTGCTCGTGTATGAAAAGGATGTTGAATTTAACTTATGAAGACTGTCAAAATGTTGTTTGATGTTACAGTATGTGGTTGTCCTCACTTCTCCTTTATTGAGTCCAATTTTCATAGGAATAACAGTGTGCCAAGGGAAAACACCTCAAAAATATGGATCTAAAAGGAGGAATCTCGTCCAAGACTAGGGTTTCTAATCTATCATATGAATGTTTAATAAAGTCCACGTATTCACCATTAAAAATCACTTTTTGAAACCTTGGGGAAGAATGAGTGTATTGGGGATGAGTGATTTTCAAATGGATTTTTCCTCTTCTTATCAATTAATGGAGAGTCGATACATATTTTGAATAGTAAAACATATAAGAAGGATTCTCATACTCTATTCAATGTCAAAAATGGCTCTTGGGTCTCCTTAGGCTTGTGCTTGTTGACATGCATTCTATGTCTCTTGTCAATCCACATTCGTGATCAATATTTGTATATACGTACTTGTCCTTAAGCTTCTTCCTTTATTCTTTATTTTCTTCTAGAATATCCTTACTTGGTATCTTTTTCCTTTCAAAATGTGGGTTTGTATGTTATCTTGGCATTAAAACTCGTAGATCTCTATACACGCAAACCAATGTACTTACACTTAGTCGTTTTCCCTTCTTTCAAATTTTCAGAAACTTAGTCATTTTTCAAGTAATGCGGGAGTATGACATGTCCCATACCCGCATTCCCTTAGGTCCGCTGACCTGCAATCGCGCTACCCACAAATTGCATTGCTTACCTCTGCATCCCCCAAAATTCACATCTCTAACCTTTTTATACTTAGTCATTTTCTTGGAATGTGAATGTTGGACGACTGACTATCCCATTTACCGTGTTTCCTGTCTTCGGACCCACATGCCCACCGAACCACAATCCCTTGTTCTAAAAACTGTACCTCTTATTTTCGCGAACCACAAAATCACCCTCTCCCATACTTAGCCAATTTTCTTACTTCGGGTGTGGGGCGCTTTCACTTTTACCTTTTCATCCCCATATGTTCCCAGACCTGTAGTCCGACATCCTACATAATGCACCTTATGTTTCTCGTAATGCACCTTTTGTTCCTCATAATGCACCTCCATACTTAATCACTTTTCATCCTCCATGACATCCCATAACCACTTCCCATCACATTTATTTTCCCTACCACATCAGTTGCCACTTGTGTGAACATAATGTCGTTAATAAATTAGCGAAGATCCCGTAAACCTTGTAATAAATTCAAAAATCTTGATGTCCAAGCCCGCAAATTTGAAGTTAGAACTTTGGTGATTAAACCATCAAAGCAATATGTGGTAAATTTGAATAATAGATAATGTGTCAAGCTATGAATATTAACAGTAGCGCCACCTATTACCAAAGATAAAAGGAAATGAAAATAATGACAAGTAAGAGAAAGGAATTGTGTCGCGGGGATACACTAAATACGCTTAGGCGTGAAGATCAAGATTTACATTGGTCATAATCCTACAACTACTACAAGGCTCTCACTTCGGCTAAGAAAAAGACGAACCAGTTCTAGATTTCAAGCATATCCCTTGTTGGTTGTGTTCTAGATATAATAAATTTCAGATAGCTCGTTCAATGGTGTGTAGATAAATTCAATTCGAAGAAGAGAATAATCCAACTCCAAGGACAATAGCCTATATCTTTAGCTCCTTCAGTATTTACCAAAATATTATGGCTCCCTACATCTACCATGTGATTCAAGGGCCAAGAGGCTAACGAATTCCTCAAACAACATAAAGGAGGAGAAGAATTTCTTAGTAAATATCTGGTCGACCCAAATAATAATACTAGTGCTTCCAAGTTTGAGGTAAGTTCCTTGAAATACCCATACAATGAATTTGTTTGATTATTTTCTTGTATTAATGGCATGGAATCCATGACATATGCACCAAAAAATATCGCCTATCTCCTTCACTTTTCTTTGCATGAAAATGCCATTATAGATTGGGGTCACATTATTTCTAGTGAAGTTTCATTTCAAATGTGTAATTTGAAAAAGACCCAGAAATTTTATATGACATCATGTCTTATTTCTCCATAGTGTATTGCCATGTGTTTGAGGACTTGTCGAGGGCAAGGAGCATTGATTTTAAGGCGGAATTAGTCTTTGCTTGGTATACATCCTTGTTGAGACACAAAGCTTAGTATTATTTTTACTCGATTCATAACAATTTCATTTAAGAGTTCAAAAAAATTGTCTTTATCCCTCATACATCGAGATTATCACTCAAATTTTCCACCTTTCTCATGGAGAAAGGAGTTTTTGAAACCACTGAAAATTTTAGTATCATAAGGTTATTTGGTTTTGAAGAGAAACATTTTCTCCTCTCGTTTTTGTTGGTTCTGGAGCCTGATTATCTTCCTGATTCATAGGTATTTGTTTTCAGCCATATTTATACCCCATGAATACTTTACACCTCGGAATAATGTACACTCCTCCACGCAGGGGAGTGCAGAGGGGGCTTGCCCCCCCTGCGGGGTTCGAGGGAAAGCGAGCCCTCAGTGAGGGTTTAGGGGACAACATTCCCCAATGAGGGTTCGGGGGTGAAGCCCTCGAAGGAAAATTTGCCTTGCAAATCTATGTTGTAATTTCATAGTAAATCTGGACCGTTCATTATAAGGTCGCATATCTTACGGTAGAAGTTATGTTAGGGTTTTTTTCCCTAGAAGGAAACCCTCTTTTATGAGGGAAATGTATTGCAGCTATATATCATTGTGAATATTGTATTATGAGTGAGGAGACTATGAGACAAATCATAGGAAGTTACAATGGGTGTGTCGTAGGTTGTATCACTTCATTTGCTGGATAATAATAAAGGAAGGACCTGGAAATTTCTTAGGTGGATGTAGCCCACATTGGGTGAACCATGTATATATGTATATCTATTGTATTGTGTATATTTTGTGTTTCATTTCCGCATTTGTTTTATTTTATTGCTCCACGATCCTGTTTTTCTAACAGTTTTATGTATCAAACAGAAATTTTTTTATAGAAGTTTGCAGGAAATACAAGACCTGGGCTCACTTCTTCAATTGGAAGAGATAGAAGCAATTGTTTCCCCTTCCTTGGAAAATTGGAGAAATTATTGTAAAACATATATCCCATTTGGATGAACTTGCACGTCATCTTAACCAACTTAGCCTAAAAGAAGTTGAACTTGTTGAGGGTTTCAACCCAAATGATATGTTTACTGCACATGTGGTCTCAATTGGTTATTCTTCTTATTTTACCAAAATCGAGCAGTTCAAAGAAGGAGGTGGAAATACTTTGAATCTCCTAGAAGTTTCATTTGACTAGGATTTTAATAATGTGGAGGATTTATTTTTAATAGCGTGGAGGAATTATTCAGTACTAATGAGGGATATTGACAACATGGTAGATAAGTAACGGATAAAAATCCCAATTCACTGACTATGTCTCAAAAGAGTACCTCGGTAAGAACAAAACCTAGGATCGGTGGTATGGAGATGAGGAAAACATCAGTCAGAAGTTCAAACGATGACAGTGATAAGGACCCACCAAAGAAATATCTTGAAAAATATCATATTATATATACTTCTACCAAAAGAAAAAGGGATACACAGAAAACAAGGTTAGGCATACATGAAAACTAAGAAATCCCATGAGCTATGGATGTGGATGAGCTTATTGAATAACCTAGTTGGTCTAAGAAAAGACTACTAGAAACCCGAGAAATCGTCGAAGCCCTAGTCACTCATGAACCAGAGATATGTGAAGAGGCACCACGCGGCCTACAATCAAGCATACAAAAAAATGTTAATTGAGAAAGTGAACACAAAAAACAAGAAGACATCTGAAAAATGGAAATCAACAATTGATTTCGATGGGGTTGTACCATCCAAAATTGTACAATTCCATGAATAAACTAGAGAATCCCTAAAACAGTAGGTCAATAACATTGAAAAAAAAATTGAATTAAAACAAAAAAATAAAAGAATTAGAGGGGGCTTTAATTCCCTTTATTTCCCAAACCTTTGAATACAATTCAACCAACACTTAATTTAGAAGATATCCTGGAAAGAAATAACAAATTTGAAGGTTAATCGATTATATTGCAAGCCATAAGAAATTATGTTGGAGACGAGATACAGAAAAGAATAGATTTGATTAAAGAAATTTGGAAGCTAGCACAAAGCTCCACCAACTTTACAACAAGGATTACAAATTTTAAAGAATATCTTCAAAAATATATGGAGAATGATGAAGGTTTCTACAGGGACGTTGTGGGTACATTCTAGTTTCAAGCTTGAGTGATATCCACAGAAGAGAGAAAAATCTTCCTTCAAATATCCAAATGAAACAAATTAATGCATGTTAGTTAAAGAGAATAAAAAACTTGAGAGAAATGATAAGTGAACTAGATGCTTTGAAGAACAAAAGAGGTGACCTAATCTTTAAGCTTGTTGATCTCACGAAAGAACTTAATGGCCCAACTCTATTAATGGATATAATACTTTCGTCTAAAGAACAATTGCTAGACCAACTTAGTGTATTGAAGGTGGCATAGGCAAATGAGTTCACCAAATTAATAGAATTCTCCAAAGAATAAATTGAAAGGTGGTTAGTAAAATAAATCAACAAAAATGGTTAGGTAGATGACATGTTGCATGAATCAGGAATGGACTTAAGAGAAATGGAGAATGAATTGTTCGAAATAAATACATGGCATGAGATCATGTTGTCCCCATGAGGAAATATATTGAATATTGGTTAAGAAAATATTTTATCAAAATCATTGAGACAGAACAACAAGAAATGATTACAGCAATTATGTTACATCAACCACAACAAGCGTCTACAAAAGAGGCACCTCCAAGCAAGTAACGGGTTCAGAAAACCTTCCATAACAATGAGTCAAGAAGCAACCTTATTATTTCCCTAGTTATCATTCTTCTACAATCATTTGTCATATTGCCTTCCATTTCTTAGTAATTTGTGAAACTCATGTTGATCCTTGATTGTTCTTCTTGTGTCTTCCAAGCATTTTCATTTCATGGTATGCGGGAACCCCATCCTAGTCGTCTTTGAAAGACAAACACAAATCTTTTATTTGAAAGAAATTTGCCTTGTATTTTTTAAAAACATATTTTTTTTAGGTTCCTAGAGAACTATTTTGGGATATTACATTATTTGATTCTTAGAGACTTTTATATCAAGCATGAGATTTCATATGTGTGTCATCATAATATTTTTTTTGTTTAATGAAATGATCATTTAGAGTTCTTTGTTATATGTCATCCATATTTTTTTGCTTCGTTTTCCTGAATATTAGGGTTGCCTTAATGAATGTTGTGATGGAAATGTCATCCTGTTTACTTTCATACTCTATTGATTTTTAAATCTTGTTATATATTGTAAATAGTTTCTTATATAAGACGCACGGTCCTGTCTCAGGTATTCTTACATGTAAATATTTAATTCAAATAATATTGGACATTCTCAAGCATTGTTTATATTTTTTCCTGCAATTTTAAAATAGAGTACCACCTCTTGAAAAAACAGAAGGATTTTATTGATCTAGGTGGATATCGATGTCCACCCACCTATTCCACAGGCTCGAAAAATAGTTTTCTATCTTAGCAATTTTTCGACAGTTTTTCGGGTTCCAAACTTTTAGGGTCATTTTGAGGCTCTAAACGATGTTTTTTGGGGATTTGGGACTGATGTGATTGCTTATGGAATTGACTTAAGGCAGTAAAAAATTGTTCTTCTCGATTAGACCTTTCCAACGGTGTATCGAGTGCCCCAAACAGAGATCGTATGCAAAAGTTACGCCCCTGGGAAGTTGGTGTATCAACTACCCCCATCAGGGCCCGCAAACCTTTTGGATTTTCATCTTCCGAGGTTAGGGTTTTGGATTTTACTTATGTTAAAAAGACCTTTGGATCCTCATTGTAACAATCATCTTCTTGCGAAAGAGAGTAGCCATCACATCTCTTCTCACAGATAAGCTACCACCATTTTAGCGAGTCTTTCACTCTGTATTTTTATAGTCTTTGTACATTTTCGCTCATTAATAGAAATTATGTATTATTGTATCTATGTGTTTATGGTTGCATCTTTGATACATTTCTATTAAATTATTTTATATTCGATACATCTATGTGCATTTCTTTATTATATCTCTGCTCTCATTTTGTGCCGAAAATAATCCAGATCAATGGTATTAGAGCAAGGTTTCTCTTGATCGTTTTTCAGTGCATGTCTCCGACGAGGTCCGAGTATAGAAAGTTGGTTTTCGAGCTTGCCTCTCTTGAGGACAATCTCTCTCACACGCCTAATAAACCCTCCATGGCGGAAGAAAATAAAAATGACAGAGCATAATATTATATTAATCTGTTGTTTGAGCAAGCTCTCACGCGATAGAGGGATGGAATGATGGAGAATTTTTCCCACATCCTTCAACGTCTGTTGATAACAACATATGCGCCTTCATCAACCGACCACTTTGCAGGCACCTTGCCTTTCAAGTTACAGTTTGATTTTGATATTCTCGTATTTGAAGGTCAGATAGATGTGGATTCTCTAGACAAATGGTTAAATATGCTAGAAGGTTATTTCTTTGTTCACCATTTTTTTGACAAAGAAAAGATCACCTTCACACTCCTTAAGGCTCTCCCCCATGTCAAACATTGGTGCGAAACTTATTGGGAGCAAAGTTTGATAGAGTCTGGAATATATGGGGTCGATCCCACTTGGTATTTTTTTGTGGACGCAGTCAAGGAACAATATTACCATGTTGGCAACTATGAAGACTAGTACATGAGATGGACCACACTACGGCAAGAGAGGGGCCAAGCAGTGTCAGAGCTCACCAATACCTTCCATACCTTACACACCAAGCTGGGTATCAAAGACTTCGAGCGACATTTGTTTCTGAAATACCGTGGGGCTCTACACAGATACATCCAAACTGAAATGGATTTTATAGATATCTCATCACTCGGTGTTGCGTATTGATATGTTATTAAAATCGAGCAATTTAGGGACCAGAACAAACAAGAGTTTGGATATGCAAATTCACAACAACCAAAGTATGAGAAAGACAACCCTAAAAACAGCTTATTGAAAACCATTCTAAGCCACACGAAAAGAAGTGTCACGTGAAGATGAAGAAGGACACTGGAAAATGATGTGATTTCCACAAAATCCCTTGGCACAACACCGATGAATGTCACTCAAAACATTCATTGGTGGACGAGATCAAAGACAAGGAGTTGAACCCTGATTCAGACTCTAATTATGAAAATACTGGTAAAACACAGACCATTGACGCAGACCCCACTGTTATTTTCGCGACGGTGGAAATTCAACCAGAAGAACCAACAGATAATGAAGAGGGGGAGCGTCTATTTCATTCACAAATGTGGGTGTAGGGGACCCCACTGCATTTTATTGTTGATAGTGGAAGCCAGAAGAACCTCATCTAAGTAGAGGTCATCAAACAGTTGGGATTGTCGACAACACCACACTCGCAACCATACAACATCGAGTGGCTTCACCAGGGACAAGATCTTTGTGTCAGCGAGCAGTGTTTATTGTCATACAGCATCCATCCCTTCAAGGATAAGTTATTATGTGATGTTGCCCCAATGGATGTTTGTGATGTTATCTTGGGTCAACGATATATGTGGAAACGCCATGTTGTTTATGAGTCTCGACCCCGCAGTGTCAATGTTTCTCTAGGGGGTCATCTCTACAAAATAACAGAGGTAGTTCTGACTAATGTCCCACCTAAACAGTGTCGCAAGGAAGTATCTCATAATACAAAATTCAGCTTCTTCACATTATGTTCAAAAGGTGAACAAAAGAGCAATGCAACCACTGCAACCTCAGTCCAAGCACCTTCTATCTAGTAGAAGCAAGTCGAACATATTGAAGCAAAGCGCAAGGATTCCTTTTGCACACAGTCATCTCATGTATCAAGACCGGTTAAAAAGGTCCAACCCTTCCAGCCACAGGTTCGTGGCAGCCTTCAACAAGCTAAGGAGAGCAACTTCTCCAGCAAGGAAACAACTCACCAAGATTCAGATTCAGCAAATGCTTCCCCCTCTCCCCCGAGAACTCAACGCAATGGAGACCATTACTTCCTAAGGAGGGAGGATTGATCCAGGTGGATATAGGTGGCCACCCACCTATTCCATGGGCTCGAAAAACAGTTTTCCATCTTGACAATTTTTAAACAGTTTTTCAAGTTCCAAACTTCTGGGGTCGTTTTGAAGCCCTAAACAACGTGTTTTGGGGTTTTGGGGCCCTGGTGGTTATCGATGACACTTACCTGGGCCAGTCGAAAATCTTTCTTCTTGGTTAGACCTTTCCAAGGGTGTATCGAGCGCCCCAAACAGAGATCATATGCAAAATATATGCCCCCGGGAAGTTGACGTATCAACTACCCCCATCAGGGCCCGCAAACCTTTTGGCTTTTCATCTTCTGGGGTTAGAGTTTTGGATTTTTCTTATTTTAAGAAGGCCTTTGGAGCCTCATTGTAACAATCATCTTCTTGCGAATGAGAGTAGCCGTCAAATCTCTTCTCAGAGACAAGCTGCCACCATTCTAGCGAGTGTTTCACTATATTTTTACAGTCTTTGTACATTTTTGCTCATTAATAGAAATTGTGTATTATTGTATCTTTGTGTTTATGGTTGCATCTTTGATACAGTTTTGTTGTATTATTGGATATTCGATACATCTTTGTACATTTCTTTATTATATCTCCACTCTCATTATGTGCCGAAAGTAATCTGGATCAGTGGTATCAGAGCCAGGTTGTTCTTGATCATTTTTCAGTGCATGTCCCCGACGAGGTCCGAGTATCGCAAGTTGGGTCTCGAGCTTGTCTCTCTTGAGGCCAATCACTCTCGCAGGCCCAAGAAACCCTCTATGGTGGCAGAAAAGAAAAATGACAGAACATAAGATTTTATTAATTTTTTGCTTGAGCAAGCTCTCACGCGATAGAGGGACAAAATGATGGAGAATTTTTTCCACATCCTTCAACGTTTGTTGATAACAACAGGAGTGTCTTCATCAAGTGGCCACTTTGGAGGCACGTCAACTTTCAAGGTATAGGTTAATTTTGATATTCATGTAGTTGAAGGTCAGATAAATGTGGATGCCCTAGAAAAATGGTTAAATCTGCTAGAAGGTTATTTCTATGTTCACCATTTTTATGACAGGCAAAATATCAACTTTGCACTCCTTAAGGCTCTCCCCCATATCAAACATTGGTGGAAAACTTACTAAGAAAAAATTTCCACAAAGGAGTTTGGAATATATGGGGTCGATCCCACTTGGGATTTTTTTGTGGATGTGGTCAAGGAACAATATTACCTTGGTGGAAACTATGAAGACCAGTACATGAGATGGACCACGCTGTGGCAAGAGAGGGGCCAACAAGTGTCGGAGTTCACTAATACCTTCCATACATTGCGCACCAATTTGGGTAGCAAATACTCTAAGTGAAATTTGGTTCTAAAATACCGAGGGGCTCTACACAAATACATCCAAATTGAAATGGATTTTATTGATATCTCATCACTCAGTGTTGCGTATCAATATGTTGTTAAAATCGAAAAGAAATTTAGGCACCAGAACAAATGGGAGTTCGGATATGCAAATCTGCAACAACCAAAGTATGAGAAAAACATCCCTAACAAAAAGCTTCTAGAAAACTAGTCTAAGCCACAGGAAAAGAAGGGTCATGGGAAGACGAAGAAGGACACTGGAAAATGTTGTGATTTCTAAAAAATCCCCTGGCACAACACCGATGAATGTCGCTCAAAACAGTCATTGGTGGTCGAGATCAAAGACAATGACTCAAACCCTAATTTAGACTCTGATTCTAAAAATATTGGTAAAAGACACATCATCGATACATCTCTGTACATTTCTTTATTATATATCCACTCTCGTTTCGTGCCAAAAATAATATGGCTCAGTGGTATCAGAGTCAGGGTCTGAGTATAGAAAGTTGGGTCTCGATCTTGTCTCTCTTGAGGACAATCGCTCTCGCATGCCCAAGAAACCCTCCATGGAGGAAGATAAGAAAAACGACGGAACAGAAGATTTTGTTAATCTGGTTCTCGAGCAAGCTCTCACGCGACAGAGGGACGAAATGATGGAGAATTTTTTCCACATCCTTCAACGCTTGTCAATAACAACAGGAGAATCTTCATCAAGTGGTCACTTTGGAGGCACCTCGCCTTTCAAGGTACAGGTTAATTTTGATATTCCTAAATTTGAAAGTCAGATAGATGCAGATGCCCTAGAAAAATGGTTAAATCTGCTAGAAGATTATTTCTCTATTCACCATTTTTCTGAAAGGGAAAACATCACCTTCGCACTCCTTAAGGCTCTTCACCATGTCAAACATTGGTGGGAAACTTACTAGGAGAAAATTTCCACAGAGGAGTTTGGAATATATGGGGTCGATCCCAATTGGGATTTTTTTGTGGATGCGGTCAAGGAACAATATTACCCTGTTGACAATTATGAAGACCAGTACATGAGATGCACCACATTGCAGCAAAAGAAGGGCCAAGCAGTGTCGGAGTTCACTAATACCTCCCATACCTTGCGCACCAAGATGGGTATCAAAGACTCCGAGCGACATTTGATTCTGAAATATTGCGGGGCTCTACACATATACATCCAAACTAAAATCGATATGTTGTTAAAATCAAGGAGAAATTTAGGCACCAAAGCAAACGGGAGTTCGAATGTGAAATCCACAAGAACCAAAGTATGAGAAATACATCCCTAACAAACAGCTGTCTAAAAACTACTCTAAGCCACGGGAAAAGAATGATCACAGGAAGATGAAGAAGGACACTGGGAAATGGTGTGATTTCCACAAAAGCTCGTGGCACAACACCAATGAATGTCGCTCAAAACAGTCATTGGTCGTCAAGATCAAATACAAGGACACGAACCCTGATTCAGACTCTGATTCTAAAAATACTGGTAAAGACAGATCATCGACGCAAACCCCACTACTATTGTCGCGACCGCAGAAATTCAACCAAAAGAACCAACGGATCCTAAAAAGGGGGAGCACCTTTTTCATTCACGGATGTGGGTGAAGGGGACCCTACTTCATTTTATTGTTAATAGCGGAAGCCAGAAAAACCTCATCTAAGCAGAGTTTGTCAAACAGTTGGGATTGTAAAAAACACCACACCCACATCCATACAACATCGGGAGGCTTTGTCAGGAATGCGATCTTCATGTCAGCCAGTAATGTCGATTGTCATATGGAATCTATCCCTTAAAGGATGAGGTATTATGTGATGTGTCCCCACTAGATGTATGTGACATTCTCTTGGGCCAACCATATATGTGGAAACACCATGTTGTTTATGAGTCTCGACCCCACAGTGTCATTGTTTCTATGGGGGGTCATCTCTACAGAATACCAAAGGTAGTTCCAACTATTGTCCCACCTAAACAGCGATGCAAAGTAGTATCTAATACTACAAAATTAAATTTCTTCACTGTGTGTTCAAAAGGTGAACAAAAGAACATCCCAACCACTGCAGCCTTAGTCCAAGCACCTTCTATCCAGCAGAAGCAGGTCGAACATATTCAAGCAAATCGCAAGGATTCTTTTTGCACATATTCATCTCATGTATCCAAACTGGTTAAAAATCTCAAACCCTTCCATCCATAGGTTCGTGACAGCCTTCAACAAGCTAAATAGCGCAACTTCTCTAGCAAGGCAAGCAACTCACCAAGATTCAGATTCAGCAAATGCTTCCCGCTCTCCCCCCAGAACTAAACACAATGGATACCATTGCTTCCTAAGGAGCGAGGATTGATCCAGGTGGATATCGGTGGCCACCCACCTATTCCATGAGCTCAAAAAAAAATTTCCATCTTGGCAGTTGTTCGACAATTTTTCGGGTTCCAATCTTCTGGGGTTGTTTTGAGGCCCTAAACAACATTTTTTGAGGATTTGCGTCCCAGGTTATTATTACGAGAATTGACTTGAGAAAGTCAAAAATCATTCTTCTCGGTTAGACCTTTCCAACGGTGTATCGAGCGCCCCAAAAGGAGATCGTATGCAAAAGTTCCGCCCTCGGGAAGTTGACGTATCAACTACCCCCATCGGGGCCGCAAACCTTTTGGATTTTCATCTTCCAGGGTTAGGGGTTTTTATTTTACTTATGTTAAAAATGATTTTGGAGCCTCATTGTAACATTCATATTCTTGTGAATGAGAGTAGTTGTCCCATCTCTTCTCAGAGATAAGTTTCCACCATTCTAGCGAGTCTTTCACTCTGTATTTTTACAGTGTTTGTACATTTTTTCTCATTAATAGAAATTGTGTATTATTGTATCTTTGTGTTTATGGTTGCATCTATGATACATTTATGTTATATTATTGGATAGTCGATACATCTATGTACATTTCTTTATTATATCTCCGCTCTCAATTCGTACCGAAAATAATCTAGAACAATGGTATCAGAGTCAGGTTGTTCTTGATCGTTTTTCAGTGCATGTCCCCGATGAGGTTCGAGTATAGAAAGTTGGGTCTCGAGCTTGTCTCTCTTAAGAACAATCTCTCTCACATGCCCAGGAAAACCTCAATGGCGGAAGAAAAGAAAAATGATGGAGAAGAAGGCTTTATTAATCTGTTGCTTCAGCAAGCTCTCACACGACAGAGGGATGAAATGATGGAAAAAATTTCCAACATCCTTCAACGCCTATCGATAACAACAGGGGATTCTTCATCAAGCGGTCACTTTGGAGGCACCTCGTCTTTCAAGGTACAGGTTAATTTTGATATTCTCATATTTGAAGATCAGATAGATACAGATGCCCTAGAAAAATGGTTAAATCTTCTGGAAGGTTATTTCTTTGTTCACCATTTTTCTAACAGGGAAAAGATCACCTTCGTACACCTTAAATCTCTTCCCCATGTCAAACATTAGTGGGAAACTTACTGGGAGAAAAGTTCCACAGAGGAGTCCGAAATATATGGGGTCGATCCCACTTGGGATTTTTTTGTGGATGTGGTCAAGGAACAATATTACCCTGTTGGAAACTATAAAGACCAGTACATGAGATGGACCACACTGCGGCAAGAGAGGGGCCAAGCAGTATCGGAGTTCATCAATACCTTCCATACCTTACGCACCAAGTTGGGTATCAAAGACTCTGAGCGACATTTGGTTCTGAAATACCGCAGGGCTCTACACAGATACATCCAAACTGAAATAGATTTTCTAGGAGAAAATTTCCATAGAGGAGTCTAGAATACATGGGGTCGATCCCACTTGGGATTTTTTTGTGAATGTGGTCAAGGAACAATATTACCATGTTGGAAACTATGAAGACCAGTACATGAGATGGATCAAACTGCGGCAAGAGAGGGGCCAAGCAGTGTCGCAGTTCACCAATACCTTCCATACCTTGTGCACCACGTTGAGTATCAAAGACTCCGAGCAACATTTGGTTCTGAAATACCACGAGGCTCTACACAGATACATCCAAACTTAAATGTATTTTCTCGATCCCTCATCACTCGGTGTTGCGTATCAATATTCTATTAAAATAGAGAAATTTAGGCATCAGAACAAACAAGAGTTCGGATCTGCAAATCCACAACAACCAAAGTATGAGAAAGACAACCCTAACAAACAGCTTATTGAAAACCAGTCTAAGCCACAGGAAAAGAAGTGTCACGTGAAGACGACGAAGTGTCACGTGAATACGACGAAGGACACTGGAAAATGATGTGATTTCCACAAAATCCCTTGGCACAACACCGATGAATGTCGCTCAAAATAGTCATTGGTGTCTCAGATCAAAGACAAGGAGTCGAACCCTGATCCAGACTCTAATTATGAAAATACTGGTAAAATACAAATCATTGACGCAAAACTCACTGCTATTGTCGCGACTGCAACAATTCAACCAGAAGAACCAACAAATAATGAAGAGGGGGGGGCATCTTTTTCATTCCCAGATGTAGGTGAAAGGGACCGCACTGCATTTTATTGTTAATAGCGAAAGCTAGAAGAACCTCATCTCAGCAGAGGTCATCAAACAGTTGGGATTGTCAACAACACCACACCCGCAGCCATACAACATTGGATGGTTTTGCCAGGGACGAGATCTCTATGCCAGCCAGCAGTGATGATTGTCATACGGCATCCAGCCCTTCAAGGATAAGGTATTATGTGATGTTGCCCCACTGGATGTTTGTGATGTTCTCTTGGGTCGGCCACAAATGTGGAAGCACCATGTTGTTTATGAGTCTCGACCTCGCAGTGTCATTGTTTCTCTGGAGAGTCATCTCTACAGAATACTAAAGGTAGTTCCGACTACTGTCCCACCTAAACAGTGCCGCAAGGTAGTATCTCATACTACAAAATTAAGCTTCTTCACAGTTTGTTCAAAAGGTGAAAAAAATAACATCGCAACCACTGCAGCCTTAGTCCAAGCACCTTCTATCCAACAGAAGCAAGTCGAACATATTAAAGAAAAGCACAAGGATTCATTTTGCACACAGTCATATCATGTATCCAGATTGGTTAAAAAGGTCCAACCCTTCCAGCCACAAGTTCGTGACAGTCTTCAACAAGCTAAGCAGCGCAACTTCTCCAGCAAAGCAAGCAACTCACCAAGATTCAAATTTAGAAAATGCTTCCCCCTCTCCCCCGGGAAATCAGCGCAATGAAGACCATTACATCCTAAGGAGGGAGGATTGATCCAGGTGGATATCGGTGGCCACCCACCTATTCCACGGGCTCGAAAAATAGTTTTCCATCTTTGTAGTTTTTCGGGTTCCAAACTTTCGGGGTCGTTTTAAGGCCCTAAACGACATTTTTTGGGGATTTGGGGCCCAGGTGATTGTTAAAGATAATTACCTGGGCCAATCGAAAAAATTTCTTCTCAGTCAGACCTTTCCAACGGTGTATCGAACACCCCAAACGAAGATTGTATGCAAAAGATATGCCCTCGGGAAGTTGACGTACCAACTACCCCCATCAGGGCTCGCAAACCTTTTGGCTTTTCATCTTTCGAGGTTAGGGTTTTGGATTTTAATTATTTTAAGAAGGCCTTTGGAGCGTCGTTGTAACAATCATCTTCTTGCGAATGAGATTAGTCGTCAAATCTCTTCTCAGAGATAAGTTGTCACCATTCTAGCGAGTCTTTCTCTCTGTATTTTTACAGTCTTTGTACATTTTCGTACATTAATAGAAATTGTGTATTATTGTATCTCTATGTGTACGGTTGTATCTCTGATACATTTTTGTTATATTATTGGATATTCGATACATATTTGTACATTTCTTTATTATATTTCCACTCTCATTTCGTGCTGAAAGTAATCTGGATTAGTGGTATCAAAGCCAGGTTGCTCTTGATCGTTTTTCAGTGCATGTCCCCAACGAGGTCCGAGTATAGAAAGTTGGGTCTCAATATTGTCTCTCTTGAGGACAATCGCTCTCGCACGCCTAAGAAACTCTCCATGGCGGAAGAAAAGAAAAACAACGGAGCATAAGATTCTATTAATCTGTTGTTTGAGAAATCTCTCACGCGACAGAGGGACGAAATGATGGAGAATTTTTCCCACATCCTTCAACGTTTGTCGATAACAACAGGCATGAATTCATCAAGTGGCCACTTTGGAGGCACATCGTCTTTCAAGGCACAGGTTAATTTTGATATTCCTGTAGTTGAAGGTCAGATAGATGTGGATGCCCTAGAAAAATGGTTAAATCTACTAGAAGGTTATTTCTATGTTCACCATTTTTCTGACAAGGAAAAGATCACCTTCGCACTCATTAAGGCTCTCCCCCATGTCAAACATTGGTGGCAAACTTACTAAGAGCAAAGTTCCACAAAGAAGTCTGAAATATATGGGGCCGATCCCACTTGAGATTTTTTTGTGGATGTGGTCAAGGAACAATATTACCCTGTTGGAAACTATGAAGACCAGTACATGAGATGGACCACACTGCGACAAGAGAGGAGCCAAGTAGTGTTGGAGTTCACCAATATCTTCCATACCTTGTGCACCAAGTTGGGTATCAAATACTCTGAGCGACATTTGGTTCTGAAATACCGTGGGGCTCTACATAGATACATCCAAATTGAAATGGATTTTATGGATATCTCATCACTCGGTGTTGTGTATCAATATGTTGTTAAAATCGAGCAGAAATTTAGGCACCAGAACAAACGGGAGTTCGGATATGCAAATCTGCAACAACTAAATTATGAGAAAAAAATCCCTAATAAACAACTTCCCGAAAACCAGTCTAAGCCACAAGAAATGATGGGTCACGAGAAGACGAAGAAGGACACTGTAAAATGGTGCAACTTTCACAAAATCCCCTGGCACAACACTGATGAATGTGGCTCAAAATAGTCATTGGTGGCTGAGATCAAGGACCCCCTACTATTGTCGTGACCACAGCAATTCAACCAAAAGAACCAACATATCCTGAAGAGGGGGAGCTCATTTTTCATTCACAAATGTGGGTGAAGAAAACCCCGCTACATTTTATTGTTGATAGTGGAAGGCAGAAAAACCTCATCTCAGCAGAGGTCGTCAAACAGTTGGGATTGTCGACAACACCACACCCACATCCATACAACATCGGGTGGCTTCGCCAGGGACAAGATATTTGTGTCAGCTAACAGTGTCGATTGTCATATGGCATCAAGCACTTCAAGGATGAGGTATTATGTAATGTTTCCCCACTAGATGTCTATGATATTATCTTGGGCCAGCCATAAATGTGGAAACGACATGTTGTTTATGAGTTTCAAACCCGCAATGTCATTGTCTCTCTGGGGGGTCGTCTTTACATAATACTAAAGGTAGGTCTAACTACTGTCCCACTTAAACAATGCCGCAAGGTAGTATCTCATACTACAAAATCCAGCTTCTTCACAGTCTGTTCAACAGCTGAACAAAAGAACACCGCAACCCCTGAAGCCTCATTCCAAGCACCTTATGTCCAACAGCAGTAGGTCGAACATATTGAAGCAAAGCATAAGGATTCATTTTGCACACAGTCATCTCATGTATCCAAACTGGTTAAAATATTCCAACCCTTCCAGCCACAGGTTCGTGACAGCCTTCAACAAGCTAAGTAGCACAACTTCTCCAGCAAGGAAAGCAACTCACCAAGATTTAGATTCAGCAAATGCTTCCCCCACTCCCCTGGGAACTTAACACAATGGAGACCATTGTTTCCTAAGGAGGGAGGATTGATATTGGTGGATATTTGTGGCCACCCACCTATTTCACGAGCTTGAAAAACAGTTTTCCATCTTAGTAGTTTTTCGGCAATTTTTCGGGTTCCAAACTTCTGGCGTCATTTTGAGGCCCTAAACGACTTTTTGGGGGATTTGGGGCCCAAGTGACTATAAAATTCATCTATTTGGGCCAGTCAAAAATCGTTCTTCTCGGTTAGACCTTTCCAACGATGTATCGAGCGCCCCAAATGGAGATCGTATGCAAAATTTACGCCCCCGAGAAGTTGACGTATCAACTACCCCTATCGAGACCCACAAGCCTTTTGGTTTTTCATCTTCTGGGGTTAGGGTTTTGGATTTTACTTATGTTAAAAAGGCATTTGGAGCCTCATTGTAAAAATCATCTTCTTGCGAATGAGAGTAGTCGTCATATCTCTTCTCAGAGATAAGTTGTCACAATTCTAGCGAGTCTTTCACTCTGTATTTTTACAGTCTTTGTACATTTTCGCTCATTAATAGAAATTGTGTATTACTGTATCTTTGAGTTTATGGTTGCATCTATGATACATTGATGTTATATTATTGGATATTCGATACATTTATGTACATTTCTTTATTATATCTTCACTCTCATTTCGTGCCGAAAATAATCTGGATCAGTGGTATCAGAGTCAGGGTGTTCTTGATCGTTTTTAAGTGCATGTCCCTGACGAAGTCCGAGTATAGCAAGTTGGGTCTTGAGCTTGTCTCTCTTGAGGAAAATCACTCTCACACGCCCAAGAAACCGTCCATGGCAGAAGAAAAGAAAAACGACGAAGCAGAAGATTCTATTAATCTTTTTCTCGAGCAAGCTCTCATGCGACAGAGGGATGAAATGATGGAGAATTTTTCCCACATCCTTCAACACCTGTCGATAACAACATGTGTGTATTCATCAAAAAGCCACTTTGGAGGCACCTCATCTTTCAAGGTACAGGTTATTTTGATATTCCTGAATTTGAAAGTCAGATAGATGTGGATGCCTTATACAAATGGTTAAATCTGCTAGAGGATTATTTCTTTGTTCACCATTTTTCTAACAGGGAAAAGATCACCTTCGCACTCCTTAAGGCTCTCTCTCATGTTCAACATTGGTGGGAAACTTATTGAGAGCAAAGTTCCACATAGGAGTCTAGAATTTATGGGGCCGATCCCAATTGGGATTTTTTATGGATGTGGTCAAGGAACAATATTACTCTATTGACAACTATGAAGATCAGTACATGAAATGGACCACACTGCAGCAAGAGAGGGGCCAAGAAGTGTCAGAGTTCACCAATACCTTCCATACCTTGCGCACCAAGTTGGGTATCAAAGACTCTGAGCGACATTTGATTCTGAAATACCGCGGGGCTCTACACATATACATCCAAACTGAAATGGATTTTCTGGATATCTCATCACTCGGTGTTGTGTATCGATATGTTGTTAAAATCGAGAAGAAATTTAGGAACTAGAACAAACGGTATTTCGGATCTGCAAATCCGCAACAACCAAAGTATGATAAAGATGGCCCTAACAAACAGCTTCCTGAAAACCAGTCTAAGCCACGGGAAAAGAAGGGTTATGGGAAGACGAAGAAGGACACTCGAAAATTGTGTGATTTCCACAAATTCCCTGGCACTACACCGATGAATGTCGCTCAAAACAATCATTGGTGTTCGATATCAAAGACAAAGAGTCGAACTTTAATTCAGACTCTAATATTGAAAATACTGCTAAAAGACAAATCATCGACGCAGACCCCACTGCTATTGTCGCAACCGCAGAAATTCAACCAGAAGAACCAACAGATTCTAAAGAGGGGGAGCGCCTTTTTTATTCACATATGTGGGTGAAGGGGACCCTGGTGCATTTTATTGTTGATAGCGGAAGCCAGAAGAACCTCATCTAAACAGAGGTTGTCAAACAGTTGGGATTGTCAACAACACCACACCCGCAGCCATACAACATCGGGTGGCTTCGCCAAGGACGCAATCTTCGTGTCAGCTAGCAGTGTCGATTGTCATACGGCATCTAGCCCTTCAGGGATGAGGTATTATGTGATGTTTCCCCACTAGATGTATGTGACGTTCTCTTGGGAAAACCATATATGTGGAAACGCCATGTTGTTTATGAGGCTCGACCCTGCAGTGTCATTGTTTCTCTAGGGGGTCATCTCTACAGAATACCAGAGGTAGTTCCAACTATTGTCCCACCTAAACAGTGTCGCAAGGTAGTATCTCATGATACAAAATTCAACTTCTTCACAGTGTGTTCAAAAGGTGAACAAAAGAACACTGCAACCACTGCAGCCTCAGTCCAACCACCTATGTCCAGCAGAAGAAGGTCGAAGATATTGAAGAAAAGTGAAAGGATTATTTTTGCACATATTCATCTCATGTATCCAAACTGGTTAAAAAGGTCCAATCCTTCTAGCCAAAGGTTTGTGACAGCGTTCAACAAGCTAAGCAACACAACTTCTCCAGCAAGGCAAGTAGCTCACCAAGATTCAGATTCAGCAAATGCTTCCCCCTCTCCCCCTGGAAATAAACACAATAGAGACCATTGCTTCCTAAGAAGGGAGGATTGATCCAGGTGGATATCGGTGGCCACCCACCTATTCCACAGGCTCGAAAAATAGTTTTCCATCTTGGTATTTTTTCAACAGTTTTTCGGGTTCCAAACTTTCAAGGTCGTTTTGAGGCCCTAAACTACGTTTTTTGGTGATTTGGATCCTAGGAGATAACTATGACAATTGGCTTGAGTCTAAAATCGTTCTTCTCGGTTAGACCTTTCCAACGGTGTATCAAGTGCCTCAAACGGACATCATATGAAAAAGTTACGCCCCCAAGAATTTGTCGTATCAACTACCCCCATCGAGGCCCGCAAACCTTTTGGCTTTTCATCTTTCGGGGTTAGGGTTTTGGATTTTACTTATGTTAAAAAGGCCTTTGGAGCCTCATTGTAACAATCATCTTCTTGCGAATGAGAGTAGTCGTCACATCTCTTCTCAGAGATAAGTTGCCACCATTCTAGTGAGTCTTTCACTCTGTATTTTTACAGTCTATGTACATTTTCTCTCATTAATAAAAATTGTGTATTATTGTATCTATGTGTTTATGGTTGCATCTATGATACATTTATGTTATATTATTGGATATTTGATACATATTTCTACATTTCTTTATTATATCTCCTCTCTTAATTCATGCCGAAAATAATCTGGATCAATGGTATCGGAGTCAGATTGTTTTTTATCGTTTTTCAGTGCATGTCCCCAACGAGGTCCGAGAATAGCAAGTTGGGTCTCGAGCTTGTCTCTCTTGAGAACAATCGCTCTCCCACGCCCAAGAAACCCGCCATGGCGGAAGAAAAGAAAAATGACGGAGAAGAAGGTTTTATTAATATGTTGTTTGAGCAAGCTCTCACACGACAGAGGGACGAAATGATGGAGAATTTTTCCCACATCCTTCAACGCATGGCGATAACAACAGGTGCGTCTTCATCAAGCAACCACTTTGGAGGCACCTCGCCTTTCAAGGTACGGGTTAATTTTGATATTCTCATATTTGAAGGTCAGATATATGCAGATTCCCTAGACAAATGGTTAAATCTGCTAGAAGGTTATTTCTTTGTTCACCATTTTTCTGACAGGGAAAAGATCACCTGCGCACTCCTTAAAGCTCTCCCCCATGTCAAACATTGGTGGGAAACTTACTAGGAGAAAAGTTCCACAAAGGAGTCTGGAATATATGGGATCGATCCCACTTGGGATTTTTTTGGGCCACATCTACTTGGAAAAAGGTACGCACCTCTCTTGGGCACTAGTCTTCTAGGGCTTAAGCACCCTCTTGTGTGCTAGGTCATTCTTGGTGGTGAAGGTCTTTCTCTTGAAGAATATACAAAGGATTTCGTTGGGTTTTCTTCCCTTGTTGAGAAGGGTTTCCCAGGATATTTCTTGTGTTCTTGTGCATGGTTTTTCTTCTTGTGATCTTGGTTGTTGCAACATTATTGTTTATGGTTAAGTGAAATACAAAAATGGAATGAACTTCATGCTTAACCTAGCTTATAAAAACTCAACAGTTTATGAGTCTCGACCCCACAGTGTCATTGTTTCTCTGGGGGGTCATCTCTACAGAATACCAGAGGTAGTTTCGACTGCTGTCTCACCTAAACAGTTATGCAAGGTAGTATCTCATACTACAAAATTCAACTTCTTCACAGTATGTTCAAAAGGTGAACAAAATAACACCGCAACCACTGCAACGTCAGTGCAAGCACCTTTTGTCCAGCAGAAGCAGGTCGAAAATATTGAAGCAAAGTGAAAGGATTCCTTTTGCACACAATCATCTCATGTATCTAGACTTGTTAAAAAGGTCCAACCCTTCCAGCCATAGGTTTGTGACAGCCTTCAACAAGCTAAGCAGCGCAATTTCTCCAATAAGGCAAGCAACTCACCAAGATTCAGATTCAACAAATGCTTCCCCTTCTCCCTCGAGAACTTAACGCAATGGAGACCATTGCTTCCTAAGGAGGGAGGATTGATCCAGGTGGATATCGGTGGCTACCCACCTATTCCACGGGCTCAAAAAATAGTTTTCCATCTTGGCAATTTTTCAGGTTCGAAACTTCTGGGGTCGTTTTGAGGCCCTAAACGACGTTTTTTGGGGATTTTGGGCCCAGGTGACTGCCATAGGCATTGACTTGGGCCATTCAAAAAATGTTCTTCTCGCTTAGACCTTTCCAACAATGTATCGACTGCCCTAAACAGAGATCGTATGCAAAAGTTATGCCCTCGGAAAGTTGACATATCAACTACCCCCATCGGGGCCTGCAAACCTTTTGGATTTTCATCTTTCGAGGTTAGGGTTTTGGATTTTGCTTATGTTAAAAAGGCCTTTGGAACCTCATTGTAAAAATTATCTTCTTGCGAATGAGAGTAGTCGTCACATCTCTTCTCAGAGATAAGCTCTCACCATTCTAGCTAGTCTTTCACTCTGTATTTTTACAATCTTTGTACATTTTCGTTCATTAATAGAAAGAGTATTATTGTATCTTTGTGTTTATAGTTGCATCTCTGATACATTTATGTTATATTATTGGATATTTGATACATCTTTGTACATTTATTTATTGTATCTCCGCTCTCATTTCATACCGAAAATAATCTGGATCATTTATCCTCGTGAGGTTGACTTAAAGACTGTAAAACGGTCTTTTAGATCAGCATCTCTACAACAAGTTTCTTAACAACGGTGGAATTATTTTGTTGAATCCTTTAGAATGTTCCTCATTCATGGGAGTCCATGTTTGTATTCATTGCATAAAAAATATGCAACAACAAATTCATATAGCAGAGTCACACAAGTCCAACAAGAATCACTATGTGGAGCGTGCAACGATGATTTAAAAGAACAATTTGTACTAATGAATTACGTGTCCATGCAATTGCCAAGGAATTTTGTGGAGCACTTCGCACAATGACTAGGGCATTGCATAAAGTGGGCTCCTACAACTACCACGGGATTACTCAAAGAAGAACATAGTTGTTGGTGGGATCACGTGATGCAAAGTAGAAGATGAATTGAGTTGGTGTCTAAGTCCCATTGTTAGAGTTGTCCATAGAAGGGCATAGCAAAATAAGAACTCATTGGATAGTTGTTGAAGGTCACTAAAGTCAATGGGGATGAAGTTGTACATTGAGAAAACCAAAGAAAGTCAGTGGTTGGAAAGTTGCATGTTGCAGAGGTCGACTCTAGGAAAACTTGAGTTTGTATGAACCTAGTTGCAAAGACAAGCTCTGAAATACCAAGGTGTAGAAGCACTAATAAAAATTTTATATGAGTGCATAGTTGAGGTAAAACCCACAAACATATATCACAAGTGAACAAAAAAACTCAGTTTGAAAAAGTGTGTGTGTTTATTCAAAAACTGAGTTGTAAATTGTCTTGGTATTACCCAAGAGTACATATTAATAACAAGCTTGTAACAAGTCCCCGAGGTGTAGGACAGTCGGTGATGGAGTGTGTTGTTAAGCCACTCCGTGATGTTAAAGTCACTGGTTCGAAACCTGCGGGGAAAAAAAATCCAACCATGTTAAGGGTTGGTGTGGCTCAGGCCGGGTGCGATCCCCGGGTGATTTTGACGGCTTAGATGCCCCTGAGTCGCGGTTTCTCAAGCCACAGGTTAATCGCGTAGCCAACAGGTTCCGCACAAATTAACAAACAAACAAAAAACAAGCTTGTAACAAAAAGGAAAGCTAATCGTTATAATATATATTCCCTTAAATAGGTAACCAATGGAACATTGTTATGTGCCTTAGATATGAAAATGGTATCACATATAAGAAATCCATAAAATTTCCTTTACTTGATTATATCAAAATATCCTTAAGGTAGGTCAACAACATACAGTGATCCTTTTATGGAAGGAATCCACTCATGTTCACTCACCTCTTAAGGTAGGGCGACCTCTTAATGATCTAAGCTCCAATAAAATATACTCCAATACACTATCTATAAGAATGATTGCATCCTTATTTATAGCTAAGTGGAAAACCCAATCATAACCCCATGCCAACTCCCTAATGGACCTTCTTTAATGAGGCCACATTACATTTATCCCATACTAACTACGATAGAGGCATTATTTAATAATAACAAACATGGTGGACCTCCACCTTACAATGAATGGCCTCTACTCTTATTACTCTAATAGCCCTTCACCTCCCCCACCCCTCAATTACACCCCTAGGGAGAATCCCAACACTCCACCTCCCTTAGAGAAGCATTGCCCTCAACGCTTGTAGTGAAGAGGTTGATCCGTAAACGGGTCAAGTACTACTCTCCCAAATGTTTACAATGTGAGGATCTTTAAATTGACTATGGCTTATACAGGTTTTATTGAGCATATTAGTTCATTTATCATAATGCATTACAAGCATAAACATAATACAAATGAACATTAAGGAGTATAAAACACATGAAGGAAAATAAGAGAGAGACAACCGAGGTTGATAACGGAGTTCACCCCTCCACCTCTGGGGCTACGTCTCCAGACCTGCTCCAACTGGAATGTAGATCTTCTATATTCCTTCTTCAAAGTGAGCTCTCAAAACTCTCTTACATTCAAGGACTATGGCTCTTCATTAGCTCAACACTATGGCTTTCAATAGCTAAGCACTCCCTCCTCTCTTTTTTCTCTCTTCAACATGGCTCACATAAGGAATATATATAGTTTTTCCTTACTCACTCTCCAACTAAGAGCATTAATTACAAGATCCACAATTGTAGGATCTGATTACAAAGAAGGAAA
>JZKD02S1672786.1:978065-995692 GCA_000966675.3 Picea glauca
GCCACTGAGACCTTGTGACTTGAGTACCTTGAGGATTCTAGGTGAATCTTATGTGATTACTTGGAACAATTATCCTTGGGTTGCCTTGGGGAAGGCTAGATCCCTAATGGGAGAATTTTCTGGGATAGGTTTCCCTTAGTGTGAGGCCTATAGGGTACTTGGAGACTTCATGAGAGAAATTGGAGCTCTTGGAGCCACAATATGAGACTTCTTTCCCGACCTATGTTGGATCCCTAGAAGGGAAGTGGGATAGCCTGAGGCACTATGATGTAGAGAATGGGGTACACTTCCCTAGGTCGTACAAGCTAAGGAGGATGAGAGATTTTTGGTTGGAGTTGTTACTAGAGCTTGGTACCTTGGCCTAGTTTAAACCCAGTACTAACTATAAGACCTTAGTTGGCCTAGAGAGAGTGATTTTTCCCTGATGGATTCATAGCCCCAGATCGAGGGTGACCTGTTGTTGAGAGAGCTAGAACAACAATGTCTATGGTTAGGTGGAACATCTAAGGTCTGCATCCAATTGGTGATTTTATAAAAGATAAGTGTCGTGTTTATATGTGTTTATATGTGTTTTATATTGGTTTTTTATAATGTGTGTTTATGTGATTATTTGTTGTTAGTTTAATAAATATGTTACACATTATATTTTTGGATGTTATGTAGTTATGCATGAGATTGCATGATATTTGACCTACATAATTATATCATATGCAAGGCATATTATTATTTAGTATCAGAGTAGGTAATTTATGGAAAATATGAAGCAGGTTGAAAGAAATTCAAAATGAACAATGTGTACAATGCGATAATTTCAATAATGTAGCTCAACACAGAACTAGGTACATTATGTTATGGTATGAGAGCTCGGGATCAGGTTCTGGGTTTGTTACATTTATGGATGGACAATTTTTTTTTTTTTTAAGGGAAATTTGTTTATATGGTTGTAGCCATAGAAGTACTCAATCCCCCACTTCAAATTCCCTTTCACTACGATGTTGATTTGCTTGTTGTTTCATCCTATTTTTTGTAATAACCAAGTTTTCCTTCAATAGTTTGAGAACCTCTTGTTGGTCCCCTATCTGGTCCTCCACTGCTTAAACCTTTGTATTCCCTTTCAAGGGTGATGTAATGAATGGAGGATGATATCCATGCAGTGCCAAAAATGGGGACATTTTTTATGAAGTATGGAATGATTTGTTGTACCACCATTTCGTGAAGGGAAACCACTTGACCCATCGTGTTTGTTTATCAGATGCAAAGCAATGAAGATATACTTCTAGACATTTGTTCACCACCTTAGACTTCCCATCAGATTGAGGATGGTAAGATGAGTTGTGAGCCAATTGAGTACTCAAACAAGAAAATAATTCGGTCCAAAAATTTCCAGTGAAAATTGGATCTTTGTCACGTACAATAATATTGGGGACTCCATGTACCTTTTGAACTGTTTCCATGGATGTTGTGGCTATTGTACTTGGTTTAAAAGGATGAGAAAGAGAGAGAAAATAGGCATGCTTTTCCAGTTGATCCACTACTACCATAATGACATCCTTTCCTTCGGATTTGGGTAAACCTGTAATAAAATCCATTGAAACTTCCTCCCCACATTGACTTGATATAGCCAATGGTTGTAGGAGACATGGAATCTTGATTGTCGCTCCCTTATTCTGTTGGCAGACCAAACATTCAGACACGAACTTTTGAACATCGGTTTTAAGGCCTTCCCAAAAAAAACCCTTCTTGATCATGTGGTACATTTTCAAGAATCTTGAATGTCCTCCTATAAGAGAAGTGTGAAATTCCAAAAGGACCTTATGTTTGAGTTGGGAATTCTTACATAAATATAGGCGATCACGATACCATAGAAAATCATTATTCCATACAAAATCATCTAATGAACTGGGTTCCTCTTCATGTATTTGTTGAATGATCTTGCTTCCATTATATCCTTGCTTCTTCCACCCAATCAGATTGTAGAATAGAAATAGCACATAGTCAACTTTTTGTTTCTTCTTCTTTCCTTGAAAGGGCATCTGCCATGACATTATGTTTTCCTTTTTTGTATATAATTTTGAAATAATAACCTAGCATCTTTGTAACCCTTTTTTGTTTCTCTTTTGAAGATAAGCATTGCTTCAATAAGTACTTGAGACTATCATGATATGTTTTTACTTTGAAGTGTTTTCCTATTAGGTAAGGGCACCAATTATGAATTGCATGTAGTATGGCCAACATTTACTTTTCATAAATGGGTTTAAGTAAGTATTTTCCTTTAAGTTGGCTACTTTCAAAGGCAAGGGGCCTTATTTCTTGCATTAAAACTACACCAATTCCATGGTCTGAGGCATTACACTCCACAATAAATGTTTTTGTGAAGTCACACGTGGTCGGGACGGGAATTGTACACATAGCCTCCTTATTACTTTCAAAAGACTTGGTTGTTGCTTCAGTCCAAGAAAGTGATTCCTTCTTTAATAATGTTTTTAGAGGTGTTTCTATTTGACCATAGTTCTTGACAAACTTGCGGTAATATCATGTCAATCCTAAGAATCCTCTAAGTTTCTTCAAGGTTTTGGGAATTGGACATTCCCTCGTAGCTTTAATTTCGTTAGGGTCCACCTTTACACCTTCATGAAATACAATATGACCCAAAAATTCCACTTCTTGAACCCCAAAGGCACATTTGGAAGGCTTGCATAAAGTTGTTGCTATTCCAATAGTTGCAATACTCTATAAACATGTTGTACATGCTCTTCCCAAGATTTGTTGTAGATTAGTATGTCATCAAAAAATTCTAACACAAAATTTCTAAGGAAGGGATTGAAAATAAAATTCATCAAGCTTTGAAATGTTGAAGGTTCATTAGTAAGTCCAAATGGCATAACCAAAAACTCATAATGAACTTCATGCATTTTAAAAGTTGTTTTGTGAATGTCTTCTTGCCTCTTTCTGATTTGATGATATCCCAAATAAAGATCCAATTTAGTAAAGATTTTTTCTCCATACATTTAATCTAATAATTCATCAATTACGGGAATAGTAAATCTATCTTTGATGGTCATTTTGTTGAGTTGTCTATAATTCGAACACATACGCCATGAACCATCATTTTTTGTAACCATCACCACTAGTGAAGACAAAGAACTTTGGCTAGGTTGAGTGATGTCGAACTATAACATTTATTGGATCATATGCTTAATATCACTCTTATGTGCATATGGATACATGTCAGGACTAATGTTAGGTGGTACACTCCCTGGTTGCAAATGAATAGCATGATCATGATCTCAAGGAGGTGGGAGACTCTTAGGAATTTCATCAAATACCTTGGAACAATTGTTGATAACTATTTGAAGATCTAATGGAGAAGAGGATATATATGTTTGAACATCAAGTGAGCACAATTGTGCAATTACACCATGGTGTCCCTTTTTGAGTAATTTTATCGTGATATTAGAGCTTAACACCTTAGAGGGTTTACCTGGTATACGTTTAAGATCAATTTCCTTTCCATTCAAGGAAAATATCTTGAAAATTAAGGGCCATTGTTCCCAATGATTGTAACCATTGGACCTGATAGCACTAGAATATGTTATATGATTGTTGGGAGGGCATGCTTAGCACATATTAGTTATTGCAAATTTGGTTTTTGCATATCAAGGTTGAATAAAATTTTCTTTGAGGAACAGACAATAGGTGAGTCAAAAATATTTGAAAGGTATGAAAGTGATCTTAAATTCAAAACATTAGCAACATTTTACCTAGTCAAAAGGCATTCATTGATGGATTAGATAAATAGACACAATGCAAGCTAACAATTTGTTTGCTTGCAAAAGGAAGATTTCTAGGTTTAAAATAATATTTCAAACTTGAAACATGTATCTAAATACAAATCTTTGAAACAATTAATGTATCAGTAAACAAATCAATGGAATTATAGTTGAAGCAAAGAAAAAGAATGCTTTGCATAAATTTCAATTGTACTCAAATAAGATAGAAAAGATAAAAGCTGAGTTAAAATAGTCTAACCAACCAAATTGTTTGATTCATTTGAGTGTAAAATATTGCAGGCGTTATGCTCTTACAAGTATCAGACCAATGTCTTCTCTCAACTCCTCCAAAAAAATGAACCCTCTCAATTTTTCTCTTCCCCTCTACTTTCCTCTAAGAGGAAGACTCCTTGTTTGCTCCACCATTTTTTTTACAATATATAGAAAACATGCTATCAGTTCCAATCCCAAAACTAGTGGATTGAATTCCCTTTGAATTTCCAGAATTCACCCAAACATATGAGCATCATCCTCTTGAAGTTATGTAGCTGCCAAGTATCTGATCAATGACCAAAGGATACTCTGCCATATGCTTTGCCACCTACTAGAAATGAAGATCTGTTGGATCTAGGTTTATTCTTCTCCTTGAAATATGGATCTATGTTGCTAGGTGTTCTTCCCCTTGGATTTGGTTTGACTTTATGAGTGATGATTGGACGTGTGAAAACCGGTTGCAATAATATTATGGAAAAAAAAGTTCTAGTCGGACGTGGATTTCTCCCAAACCGTTGAGAAATTTCAAAAACCACTCACCATCAAGGTAAATGGACCCATTCTCGAAGTGGGTTTTTAACGGATTTGAAATATTCTATACAGTTTGATCGAAAATGGAGCCCAAAATACTCTTCCTGGAATAATGAAGGGAATTTATAATTGCACATATCATGAGCTTCTCTTTAATGATTCTGAGATCAAGCATTGTAATTGTTGTATAGAATTAATAAAAATATGGAAATTCCCTTTCAAATATGAGCTCATTGATAGTGATCTACAACTGCTACTGATTGATATGGGCATTGTTTTGTTATTTGTAGTTCAAAGATACAATTTCCATACCTTTTTTTCCAACAATATTAAGAACCCAAAGCCATTGGAGGTGATGAAAAGACAAGCCATCTCTAAACTTCGGGTTTGACATATCTTAAATTCAAAAAGTGTTAAGTTTGAACACACTGAGTACAAGGCAGGAAGATACAGAAGTGTTATTTCTCACATCCCTGATAAAGCTATAAGTTCCTTCTGGATTAACAAAGTGATGTTAATAGACTGGTGGAGGAACTCTCCAATCTACTCAATATCGGATTCCTTTAGACCTGCGGAGGTCATTGTAGGGATACCAATATGAACACCATCATGGGACAAAGAACTGTTGTCACCATCAACTGCATTCTTGTTTATTGTTATGTTACACAGATCACACACTTTATCCACCTTATTTCCAATCAGTCCAAGTGGACGAAGATCCTACAGAACTAAGTGTTTTTTTGTCCCACTTGTAACAAGATTGTATCCCTTGTTCATTAAGTAGTTACTAACAACAACCACATTTTCCTTGACCTGCTTGGCGTAGGATTTAAAACCATTAGTCATAATTTTCTTAAGATCCACAACTAATGCTACAATTTGGTGGTTGTGTGATCCTCCTTTAAGAGATGGGAACACATAAAAGTTGTATATATCCTCGTAATCATAGGAGGCACCCTCTAGCTATCCCTTTTTAGAAGATCATTTCTTCTCTTGAACCCTTCAAACTCTTGTGGGTGGTTGTAGTAACCAAATCACAATAGTCAAATGGATTTCTAGGTTCCTAAGCAGCAACAAGGCCACTGATGTGAGCCATGAAATCATTAAATTTTCCCCAAATGATGACATTGAATGGGTTGGATCATAATATGACAAATGAAACTGCTTTGGTAAGGATGATTTTTGTGTGCTGCAAGAATGACATCATTTTTGCAGTGAACTAGTTATCCTTTAAACCTTGGGAAAATGCCTTTACTTGGGGATGTAAATCAAACAAATCTGATGTGACACATATTTGACCCATGCAATGTTTTCTAATCATACCTTATAAGAAGAAAATGAAACCAGTTTCAATCAAAGGTAATCACAACAAGAATAACAAGTAAATATAAAATGTGAAGAAAATTAAGGAAATTTAGGTTTAGGAGAAGGTTTATGAATGGATAGACTAGGTTTAGGAGAATAAGGAAGTTATGTAGGTTTAGGGACTAACATTGGCTCCATAGGGGATGATGTCCTCCTTGTGAGGCATCAAATAATCGCATACCAATGCCTTATCCATTTAATCCATGCAACATATAATCATGTTCATCCAAATTGCCAGGAAACTGAAAATCAACCATTTACTGCAAAAACTACTACACCAATGCCTCCATTGAGCTTATGGAGTCTTATTCATCTTATTCTACCACACATTGATGCTATCAATGATCTTATGTATATACAATCCCTATGTTGTTAACCAATTAGGTTGTTGGATTAAGTGATATGAAATTGCCAGTACAACCATTCAAGCAGAGGATTGTCAAATTGATTGTCTCGTTTACATCTACATGATATAATGCAAAAATAATGAAATTTTTGCAGCAAAAATGTATTGTGTGGCTTATACTTACTACTGCAAACTGCTTTGATTCTGAATGTTGCAATATTTTGGTCCTTGGAAAAAATTGAGTACATGTAAAGAGCCACGAGATCCTGAAACTCATGTTGCATTTCCAGCTGATGTAAGAAATATAATTGTTGCTCCATGAAATATACTTCACCGATCAATTTGTGCTCAATATTATGTTTACTATTTCTTTCAAAATTTGATTCAAGAATGTCAAGTGGGGGATCATTGATTTATTGAATCTTCTACTCATCCTTTTCTGGAAAAGAAAACATGATCAATAGATTACGAAACTCATCAACCTCACATTCACTTTCGTCCAAAGACTCAGATGCATAAGTGTCATACAAAGGCCCATTTATAGGAGATTCTATATGTGTTGATGCTAAAATATGGTTGTCTGAATTGTCGTCATACTCATCAAAAATAGGTGGATCTTCATTGAAGCTTTGAGCACCAACTTTGTCTGTGCATAAAATATTAGAAATAGAAAATGTATCTACCATATGGTTGTCATCATCTCCACCTATAAAATTATTCAACAAATCTTCCTCTCGGATAGAAGAACTAGAAAAAGATTCACGGAAGTTTAAATCTTCCTCCACATCTTCATCAATAATTTTTGTTACATTCATACTACTAGAAGAATCACTATTTTGAATAAACAACTTAAATTCTTCACAACAACTTTCAAAGAGAGATCTAGTATGATGAAATCTTCTACAATGGTCATTAAATGCTATATGAAACTACTTCGAGGAAGATATACTAGAGTGAGGAAGAGACCGGTACCATTGTCTCACGTATCCTTCCAAGGAATACATAAACATCTTCATGAGTACATCCTCATGAGAGATATCCAAATGATGCATCAATTTATGAAAGTCTAGCAAATTTTCAACATGATTATCATATGTACCTTCTTTAAACTTGGGAAGTCGACCTTTCCATTCATTTGTATGAGGTACTAGATTTTGATAACCAGGCACAACTGAGAAATCAAATGGAGCAAATCTTCAAGCCAAAATGGCTTCCATTGCTTTTGAAATTATGGATCAGTGGAGTCTCATGTGGATTCTTTAACCATGGAGTCTCTGGGTGAATGATCACAGTCACAGATAGTGTCTAACTCCTGCTCGCCATCAAGAGCTAGAGCTAATCATTGTCGTTCTCCCAGGGAATATCTTCAATTATGTCTCCGACAATGGAACCAAAAGATGTTAGCGCTAGAAGATGCTCTCTCACTGCTAGGAGGGCATGCCTAGCACATATTAGTTATTGCAAAGATTTGATTTTTTGCATGTCAAGGTTGAATAAAATTTGGTTTGAGGAATAGATAGTAAGCGAGTCAAAAAGATTTGAAAGGTCTGAAAGTGCTCTTAAAGTCAAAATATCAGCAACGTTTTACTTATTCAAAAGGAATTCACATGGATTAGATAAATAGGCATAATAGAAGAAATTCAAGACACAATGCAAGCTAACAATATGTTTGCTTGCAAAAGGAAGATTTATGGGTTTAAAATAATAATTCAAACTTGAAACATGTATCTAAATACAAATCTTTGAAACAAGTAATGTATCAGTAAGTAAATCACTAGAATTATAGTTGAAACAAAGAGAAAGAATTCTTTGCATGAATTTCAATTGTACTCAAATAAGATCGAAAAGATAAAATCAGAGTTAAAACAGTCTAACCAACCAAAGTGTTTGATTCATTTGAGTGTAAAATATTACAGGCTTTATGCTCTTACAAGTATCAGACCAATGTCTTCTCTCAACTCCTCCAAAAAATTGAACCCTCTCAGGTCTTCTCTCCCCCTATGCTTTCCTCTAAGAGGAAGCCTCCTTCTTTACTCCACCATTTGTTTTACAATATATAGAAAAAAATATATCAATTCCAATCCCAAAACTAGTGGATCGAATCTCCCTTTGAATTTCCAGAATTCGCCCAAACATATGAGCATCATCCTCTTGAAATTATGTAGCTGCCAAGTATTGATCGATGACCAAAGGATACTCTGCCATATGCTCTGCCACCTACTAGAAATGAAGATCTGTTGGATCTATGATGATTGTTCTTCTTGAAATGTTGATCTTTGTTGCCAGGTGTTCTACCACTTGGAGTTGGTTTGACTTTATGAGTGATGATTGGACGTGTGAAAATCAATTGCAATAATATTCTAGAAAAATCCATTATGATCGGACGCAGATTTCTCCAAAACCGTTGAGAACTTTTGAAAATCATCCGAGATCAAGGTAAATGGACCCATTCTGGAAGTGGATTTTAATGATTTTGAAAGATTCTATACAGTTTGATTGGAAATGGATACTGAAATTCTCTTCTTGGAATAATGATGGGAACTGATAATTGCACATGTCATGAGCTTCTATTTAATGATTTTGTGATCAAGCATTGTAATTGTTGTATAGAATTAAGAAAAATATGGAAATTCCCTTTCAAAGATGAGCTCATTGATAATGATTTGTGGTTGTTATTGATTGATATGGGCGTTGTTTTGTTACTTGTAGTTCAAAGATACAATTTCCAAACCTTTGTTTCCAACAATATTAAGAACCCAAAGCCATTGGAGGTGATGACAAGATAAGCCATCTCTAAACTTCGGGTTTGACATAGCTTAAATTCAAAAAATGTTAATTTTGAACACACAAAGTACAAGGCAGGAAGATACAAAAGTGTTATTTCTCACATCCCTGACAAAGTTATAAGTTTCTTCTAGATTAACAAAGTGATGTTAATAGACTGGTGGATGAACTATCCAATATGTTCAAGATCATCTTCCTTCAGACCTGTGGAGGTCATTTCAGGGATACCAATGTGAACACCATCAGGGGACAGAGCATTGTTGTCACCATAAACTGCATTCTTATTTATTGTTATGTTACATAGATCACACACTTTCTCCACCTTATTTCCAATCAACCCAAGTGGACGAAGATCCCATAGAACTAAGTGTTTTTTTCTTTTCCACTTGTAACAATCATGTATCCCTTGTTCATTTAGTAGTTACTAACAACAACCACATTTGCCTTTATCTGCTTGGCATAGGCTTTATAATAAGGAGTCATAATCTAATTAAGAGCCACAACCAATGTTGCAATTTGGTGGTTGTGTGATCCTCCTTGAAGAGATGGGAACAAAAAAAAGTTTTCTCTATCCTCATAATCATAGGGCCACCCTCTGGATGTCCCTTTTTAGAAGATCATTTATGCTCTTGAACCCTTCAAACTCTTGTGGTTGATTGTAGTAACCAAATCACAATAGTCAAATGGATTTCCAACTTCCTAAACAACAACAAGGCCACTGATGTGAGACATGAAACCGTTAAATTTTCCCCAAATGATGACATTGAATGGATTGGATCATAATCTGACAACTGAAACCGCTTGGGTAATGATGATTTATGTGTGCTGCAAGAATGGCATCATTTTTGCAGTGAACCAGTTATCCTTTAAACCTTGGGAAAATGCCTTTAATTGGAGATGTAAATCAAACAAATCTGATGTGACACATCTTTTACCCATGCAATGATTTCTATTCATACCTTATAAGAAGAAAATGAAACCAATTTCAAGAAAAGATAATCACACGAAGGATAACTAGTAATGATAAAATGTGAAGAAAATCAAGGAAATTTAGGTTTAGGAGAATAATTATGAATGGATAGGATAGGTTTAGGAGAATAATTATGAATGGATAGGATAGGTTTAGGAGCATAAGGAAGTTATGCGGGTTTAGGGACTAACATGACCCCTAATACAACATCAACACCACCCATTTAGATGTCAATCATGGGACTATACAAAAAATAACTCCCTTGTGTTGAGCTTAATACGACGGCATTTCCCAGAATAATTTATGGTACCTCCATCTGCAATAATTACTTGAAACTCCAATCTTGTATATACAAATCAATTGAGATCTTTTGCTAATTTGTAATTGATGAAATTATGGGTACTAATAGAATCAATCAATATTGTTACCTTTCTCTTTTTGATGTATCTGTTATCGGATTAATCGGTAAGTGTGGACACAAACAGGTGTCCCTAGATCCCACTGGAAACTAGAACAAAACAAAACAGAATGCACACTTCGCCTTAAACTTCATCATCATATAAACTAGTTTAATGAGTTACAAGAGACGTACCTTTTAAATGACACTTGTCCTTGCTAGTGTCATCTTTGTAGGTCCTTCTTTGAGTTTGAAAAATAGCAAGCTTGTCCAAGAGTCACAAACCAACAAAGAAGAGGAACAAAGATCTATGTATTCTAATGAAGTCTATGTATATGATCAAGGAATTATACAATAGAAGACGAGATGCTTATATAGGGAAGAAATGCATTATTGTATTAAGTGAATAGAAAGTAGAGAATACAACCCATGCCTTGATGTTGTAAGGTCCCCTTTCGATGGCTCTTTGCTCCAACACACACACCTTTGCTCCAATGCCTTGAATGAAGAAGATCTGCAATCTGACTTGATGAACTAAAGTGAAGCTCTCAAGCATAATCTGAAGTAGAAATCTCCATACAAATCTTAGCCTATTCAACCTTCGCCTTTCCCATGAGAGATCCCTCTTTATATAGTGTGAAAGAGAGATGGATGAGGAGAATAGGATGATCCCACCAAATCAGATAAGCGAGTAAGATCCAAACCGATCGGAGGCCAACTCATCTTCTAGAAGATCCCCTTCTAGAACTTTCGTGAAATTTGACTTTTCCCAAGCTTTAATCATCGTCACACCCTACATACTTAGCATCATGTGATGACATCACAGTCTAGGTATAGTTCAGGATACGACGATCAGGCATCGCCGTACCCTATGTATTTAGTAGGGTGCGACGACCTTCCTTCATATGGTTTTCGACAGAGGAAAGTAAATCATTTTTCCCATGGATAAAGTCTCTTTTAATATTTTTTAGGGAACATGCACACATGTTGTCAGGTGATCACTGAGGTGAACAAAATAATGTGTAACAGTATCCTTGTATCTTTAGGGTTTGTGGACTACTGATTTTGGCCAATGCATGACAACATATTATTGGAGTGGTCTCTTCTAGATCTGGATCTTGTGGCGATTCCAATTCTCGATCTTCTTCCTCTTCACAGTCTATGTAGAATAATTTCTTCTCACCGCATTTATGCCCCTTACTGTATTTGTTGTCACAATTGAAATATAGTCCCTTTTCTCTTCTTTCATCCATTTATTGAGGTTCCAACCTTATCATTGAGGTATGATTGTCTTATGAACCCCAAAACTATCTTTACTTCATGTATATATTCCAATGGTATACTTGTGAGTAGATTTATTCTTGGCTTGAATGTGACGAGCATATTGCATAACTTACATGATATTTGTAGGATGTCTTAAGAAAATCTCATGTTTAATGTCTTGTTTTAATCCACCCATGTAAGCTTCCAACAAATTTTCATCACTTATGTCATCCGCCCTTGTGGCCAATACCTCAAATTCTGAATTATAATCTTCTATATCACCTACATGCTTGATTCTTGTCAATTGACTAAAGTAGTCATGTTCCAAAACTTTCCCATATTTTTCTTCTAAGTCTCCTATAAATAAACCCCAAGTATAATGATAAGAAGGGGGCTTCCTTTTAACCACTCATTGATACCATTGATATGGTTTTATCTCGAAGTTCAAAGTTTGTATGTGAATCCTTTTCTTATCATCCATAATATTATGCAGTTCAAAATATTGCTCTATTTGGTTCACCCAGGTAAAGACCTTTGCTCCATCAAACTTCTTTAATTCAATCTTGGGAAAGTTGAATTTAGCCCCCTGACCATAATTAACTCCACTATTAGAGTTAAATCCACTTGAAAATTGCTTATTATCGGCAATTTGTTCAACATGAATACTACCTTTATTTTCATGAGATCCTTGAATTTTGATATCTCCTTTAGGGATTCTCTCATCTAGATATTGGAAGATCATGGAAGACATAAAAAATTTCATTTCCTTCATGGAATTTTATATTTCTTATTTATTTTTATCCATCTTCTTTTTCATCTTATTTTCCATTTCATCCATCTTCTTATCCATTTCTTGATTTTTTCTTTGTGAGTCTACCAACTCATCCCTTGTTTTTTTTTTTTAAGTAAAAAGGTGGTGCATGTTATATTAACATAATCAAAATACAAGACTGTGTGTGATGCCAGTTGTCCCGCCTGAGCAGGAAACCGAGACAGCTGGGCATCCATGTCCAATTGTCACATTATGGCCTAGTTGGCAAAATTTAACAAAGTTTTTCAGTGCGACGTCCTGCCCGAAGGAAACCAGGACTTATGGTCGCCAGCAAGAAGCTGATTATTCTATCTATTACTAAGACAGCCTGATAACTATCTAACATAAAGCTGAAAATATAGCAACAACACCAAAACCAGAGTCGGGTTGTAAGCATGTATGAACCTCTGAACCGATCTTCTTGTTCTATATCTCCGAGTGCCTCCATCTCGTCGGGAATGAGTAGGTGCGCGCACAGGTCAGACATTGTTTCTTGGACAATGCTCTGGAATGTGCAGCGAAGAACATGTCAAGTCGCTGGTCCATTCGCGCCAGGAGGAATATTTGATCATCCAGCTTGTCTCTGATTTCGAAAATAAGATTGAGGTATCCCCATTCCTCTACTGAAGGCTGCTCCCAACGGTGGCTATCCCTGAACTCCTCACTGGTGGCCGCATCTGCTACCTTTGCACAGTGTTGTTGACTCTCTTGCTCTGTCGTCGTGGTTTCCTTGGTGGGCTCGGAAGGAGCCTCCTCTACCACGTAGCAGGGGGAGTAAGGCTACTCTGCGATGGCAGTAGAGGGGTCGGGCTCATTTCTTTCAGGCTGTCGAGTGCAGTGCGAGCCAAGGCTCGAGCTCGAGTTCCAGTTATCCAACGCCACGAACAGGGTGTGCCCAGAATGGCTTGGCAGGTCGGCTTGCAGGCTGACCTCTTCCTCGTACGCCTTAGGAGGCAAACGTGATCTAGTCCTCCTTCGCCTAGCTGCTATCGCCATAGCCTTCTCGAATTCCTTCCTTCGTTTGCGTCTGGACTCCGCTGCATACCAGGCCACTCCTCGTCGCGGTTTCCCTCGAGCACGAGGCATGGCGGAATCCCTGTGAAAAATCCGAATGCTGCCTGTATTTATCAAATTTCCTTTGAGGAGCGTGGTTACGGAGAGTTGTTGTTGTGCGATAGAAACTGGAGGGAGGCTGCCTTTGCTCTGGTGCGTCTGAGAGATAGAGGCCTTCTGGACCAAATTGCTATTTGGTGCTGCTACTAAGACAATGAGCGTTATAAACACCACAATTGACATATTCGGAGCATTAATTGGCGCCATTAATCTCTGCTCATTAGTGCTCTGCTGGTGAGTACCTTTCGCTTGCGTGAGGAGCCTCGTCAAAATGATTCTCCTGCTTCGAGTCATGCGGGGTTAATGTGCGAGGTAAGGTGAGCTGGTGGATGCATTAACGCGACGTCCTGGCTCGTTCCCACGTGGCTCTATCGCGGCCCTTATCACCCCATCCGGGGACCAACTCATCCCTTTTTATTGACCTAGCACTCAAACCATTAAGTTGTTCCTCCAATTTGGATAGTGTGCTATGTATGTCCTCATTTTCTTCCTGATTTATAGATGAGAATTATGGAGATTTAATTGATGTTAACATATTTTCTGGAGCCATGTGGAACAAAAATAATAATACTCCTCTATTATGTCTTTATCACAAATTTTGAATCACCAGAAACAAATCTTCCAGTAAAAATTTATGCCAATTGTAAGTTACATACCTTTCAAACCCTTAATTTGGAGTCTGTCGTCATAGTCGACTTTCCTTCTGATGTATTTCTGAAATTTCGGCCCTATTGAGTCTAAAATCTTAGCCTCTAGTAATCTGATATGTCTTCTCTGCAATGTCATAGGTCTAACCAAAATTTGATGTTCCAAGTGAAAGTTATGGTAACTTTCCCAAACCTTGATGATATTTAGATTGTTCCGGAGAGAGAAATTGTACAGAATGCCATGTGTCCAATGTTTGATACTTGATTCTGAAAATTGTACTAGAAATACTTCAAACTATCCTCTTTCAAATGCAATTGGTCTCACTAAATTTGGATTCTCGTTGAAGAATATGTGATGATTTTACCTGGAACACCTGTTTGAGACTAGTATTAGAAATAGTAAAAAATCACATCTTCGACAAGGTGTATCTCCGAAAGTATAAGAACCCATAAGATGAAATTTTTACCACATATACCTTGATATTTCCTATAAATAACCTCCAAGTTTCCCTATCTGAATTGGCCCAGAAAAAATTTATAATGAAAATGATAAGAAG
This sequence comes from Picea glauca, assembly GCA_000966675.3. Classification (NCBI taxonomy): domain Eukaryota; kingdom Viridiplantae; phylum Streptophyta; class Pinopsida; order Pinales; family Pinaceae; genus Picea; species Picea glauca. The sequence continues at coordinate 992,893 of JZKD02S1672786.1, forward strand.
AATTGTTTTGAGAAGAAAAACCTTAGGATCGTTGCTCTGATACTAAATGTTATTATCCAACACCTTAATATGAAAAAAAATTAATGAATATAGTCCACTTCGAGGGGGAAATGTTGGGTCGTTTCACTCTTGTGTGCATACTTCTTAACACTGGGGAGTTTGGACTTAGGGTTCATCCAGAGTTGACCAGTAAAAGCCCTAAAGCATCGACATGTCAATCTTCAGCCAAGACCAAAGAAGGTCTCACCCAAGATGCAATGAGGATCCAAAAGACCATCTAGTCTTGTAACAGGGATGAAGGGATAAATACATAGGGATCCATTCAGGATAGCATACATTCACTCCATTAATGACAACTTACTATTATCAATATGTAAAACAATATACACACATATCCAAATAACACATGAGTGACACATGATATATTAGAATCGTTGCATCTTTATTACTCCTTCCATTCCATTGAACACAAACATACATTAAGCAAACTATATTCAACAACAAAAGAATCTCTTGTCCTCTTTAAATAATTCCCTAGAATTACAACATATTGCGCCATGCACATCGCTTTAGACCTCAGACATATGACAAACTCAGAATGATATTCAGAAGCATTACAACATCACAATACTACAAAGGCTCAAAGTGAGCTCGACACACAAAAAACAACAACTTAATGAATCCTCCAAGTGAATGTATAACTCTATTTTTGATGTCACTGCATCTTTTTATATCTTTATCTTCTCGGGAGCTCTGTCTCTTTCAGTTCTGCTCCACTTGCTCTACTGAAAAACTGCCTCCCACACTTATGGCACATGTCTGTAGTCCATGTAGCCTTCTGGAATCAGGGCAATATTAACTACCTCTCCACCTCATATTTTTTCAACTCCATGTTCCCTTGTGCTACTGGCAGTAATCATTCGAGAAGATTTCTTGATGATTCCTTTCTTAATTCTAGCGTGTGTGTTCTTGATTTATGGTGCACATCAAAACTTGGACTGCCATGCATTTGATAGACCACATACTTGGCACGCAATCTCAAAATGTGGTCCAGTGCGCACTTTTTTTCATTCTCCACGTATTAGCTTAGGCACACACAACAATGGAATGGGCGCGCATGCGAGATTAACCCAAAAAAATTGGTGCCAACAGGAAACCTCATTTTACAATATATCCAATTCAGAATACAATATGATATGAGATAAGATGATCCTAAGACTAGGTCTCCTTGGTATATGTATAGGAGACAAAGGGTGCAATTGAAATGAAAGAGTGCAATGAAGCATTCTAGCCGACATACAAATATAACACTAGAAATGTAATAATTCAATATCTAGGGCTTAATAAGAGGTTTTATACATAACATGGGGCTTTGTCTAGGGCTTAACATTAATGGTGTTAATAATTTATTGAAAGAATATTTTCTAATAATTCCAAACATACTTGTTTCTTTCACATCCTTTATAAATGTTGATCTCATATTTTTCTATGTTTTGATTTTGAATTTGTTCGCTAACCCATTCTAGTGTGAAATAATATTTTCCCCATTCCCCATTTAGATCAATGGGAAGTGGAGTACTATGTGGGTTCAATCTCCTAATTGTCTCCTCATTTCTAACACTCCTTCACTTTTTATATTATACAAATAATTCCATTTATTCATATAATCCATGTGGTATAGAACGTTCACTTGTTAAGCAAAACACATTCATTGACACCTATTCAAAAGTCAACACATATTAAGATCTCTAAATGTTAGTGTATAGATTTTAAAATAATATTTTTTTAGAGTACAAAAATGTAAAAATGACCACATAGATCATGAATTTGGTAACTTCTACTCAACACCATTTAATTGTGTTTTTCTCTATCTATAATATCATATTCATGTTCTCCATCCCACAATTGTGGTCCATTTTCATAATATTTTCCAAGAAATTGCATAGGAAGAAAAAAGATTCATTTAATACATACCCTTGAACTATGCAACCTTTTGAATGTGCCTTTTATCAAACATGTCTTTTAAGAGTGTCCATACACATCACAAAGAAAAACATACACCTCCTAGATACAACACTTTCCATTTCAATGCCATTGATTAGGTATATAAGTAAATGGATTTTTTGTACAGGTGATGTCAGTGATGGTGTGGATGGTGATGATGTGGATGCCCATGTAATGTGGAGGTGTCAAGTGGCATCCATGCAATAGAGGTTACAAATAGTGAGGGTAGACGAGTTGATAAATGGTGGGATAGGTGTCATCACGAGGTTCATTTCAAGATGAAAAGACCTTAAGCTCGAAATGAAAGTAGATTGTCAATCTAGACCATTAGATCAGATCAACCCCCATTGTTGGATATTTAAAAGGAAAGTTTCTCTATTAAGGGTTGAGCAGTTGTAGCTTTGAAATCAATCTAGGCCCTAAGATCGGATGGATCTTAGTCATTGGATATTTCATAGTCAAGTTACATTATTAACCTTTGATCACTTCTCAACCTAAAATAAATCTTCGAAATTAGATAGAGTCAAACTCAACCATCAAATATTTCAGAGGTAAGTTGTCATGTTATCCATCAAGTACTTTAGTTCTTAAATGATTATGGGTCGTTGATCTTGATGAAGGCCAGTCATTGGATCTTAGCTCATCGGATCAACCAAGTATAACACACCACATGGAGGAGGTAGGAACAAAGTGGGACCCTCTCACTCATACACAACTAGGATGGTGCAAAATGGAAGAAAAGGACATGGAGGTGTTGATGGGCCATGGATTCATTAAAGTAGAGAGAGAGAGAGAG